>JACCPG010005669.1:0-29040 GCA_016069955.1 Drepana arcuata
AGCAAAAGTGTGTGCAAGAAGAGACAGAGGAAGGCCACGTTCCAACTACCTGGATCAAATCGATCGGACTCTCAAGGACGGTAACGTTAAGAGTACTCGAAACCGACGAGCATGTATGAAAAGACTGATGAATGTGGACGAAGCGAAAGAGGTATATAAGTCTAGAGAGAACTGGCGCTCTATACTCTCTGCCTACCCCGCTAGGGACTTGGCGTGATGATATGTATGTATGTATGCTTTTACAAGGAAATTTACCCAAAATTTGTGTATTTTGAATTACGCTATGTATACATAACAAAGCCTAAAACGTATCTCGAAATCCAAATGTGAAGCTAGATTTTCGTTAACGCAGACATGAACTAGAGCTATAAGACATTAACTAACGAGATATGATTCCGGTACCTATTACCATCACAGCCATCAGCGTGCCGTGACCAAGTGCTACAAGATTGTGCGATTCTCGAAACGCAACCTAACGACAATGTTAGAATAAATATCCCAAATTCTTCAAGACATTTTTCTACTTTTTTATCATCATCATCATCATCATCATATCATCACCCCTTGTCCCTAACGGGGTAGGCAAAGAGTATAGCGCGCCAGTTCTCTCTAAGACTTACATATCTCTTTCGCTTCGTCCACATTCATCAGTCTCTTCATACATGCTCGTCGGTTTCGAGTACTCTTGACATTCCTGTCCTTGAGTGTCCGATCAATTTGATCCAGGTAGTTGGAACGTGGTCTTCCTCTGCCTCTTCTTGCACACACTTTTGCTCTGTTTCAATCTCTCTTCACTCATCCTTTCTATATGTCCAAACCAACGTAACATGCCTTTCTTCATCTTTACAATCACGCTCTCATTCACGCCTCATACTTTTTTAAATACTTCTACTTTCCACTTTTACTCCTACATTTATAAAATATCAATTAGTTTACGATACACTGAAAACATGGTATGTGAATATTGCTCTGTCCTAGCAGTTGAAATGCGTTTTAGAAATTGTATACTGGAAAAACCTGTGTGCAATTAGCCCGCCTAGCACCACCAGGGATCATGTATATCGAGCGTTAAGCCTACAGACGCGAGCAGCATGAAACTTTGTGGCCCGCAGTTTTACCGGCGCATGATTTAATTTCATTGGATAATTTTATTCTTTAATTGATTTATTATCCTATTTTGATTTCATTGGCTAATTTTATTCTTAGATTAAAACATATTCCATGTGTAATCTTCAACTACTTAACGGAATCCAATTTCATTTGATTCCGTTAAGTAGTTTTTGCGTAGTCACAAACTCTCCTATATAAGTATTGCGCATCGCATAATATTGGTAAGATTGAAATGCTTTTTTGAGATCACTAAAATGCGGCACATGATATTTTCTATATAATATCGCAGCTAAGCTAAACGTAAGAATACTTAATACTTTAATCAATAAAACACTCATCATTTGATCAAAAATGGCGGGCACAATGTTGAGCGATGTAAACTGTGTCGAGGTCGGACACGCAATGTGACTATTATATTGACTTGTACTATCCTGATATTAAACATAAACTTATGATGGATACTCTAACATTTGTGTGGTAAGGAAGGGGAGGTTAATATTTAATATATTTTCGGAGGCGTATATGTTTACGACTTTTATTATTATGTACCTCATTTATGTAAATAAGGCACATAATAATTTATATACATATAAATTCTTACATTGAAATTTCTATTACATAATCTCAGATTTCGCCTGAAAGCCGCATAATCTCTCCCAAAGAAACTCGCATTTAAGGAACAAATTTCATTTTGGTGGCGTCTATCACAGGTCTCTTATCTATATAAATCCACCCAAAAAACCTTGCGTCGAGTTGGCTTATCACCTTACATTTTACAAAGCTTTAACTCAAATATCACAGAGAGCAAATGATATCGTATAAATTATAATAATAATATTTACGATATTAGATCGAATCTGCATCATCTATGTTCATAAAATAAATGGCATGGTAAATAAAATTGCAGGTTCCAATTTCGGCGGTCACCAATGTTTTTCATTCCTCGAG
The DNA here is from genome assembly GCA_016069955.1 of Drepana arcuata. Taxonomy (NCBI): domain Eukaryota; kingdom Metazoa; phylum Arthropoda; class Insecta; order Lepidoptera; family Drepanidae; genus Drepana; species Drepana arcuata. Next base: position 2,059 of record JACCPG010005669.1, read on the forward strand.
TACTGTGATATAAGCCTTCATCTATCCTTCGCCTTAAAACTTTTGGTGGGTCACTTTTCAATATTCAGAAAAACTTATTGAACGACCACAGTGGCTTCAAAGCTAAGGTTAACTTACACTACTATGCCACCACGTCATTTATTTTAATTTAATATAAGAATAGCCGCAACTTTTAAGAAATTCTGTCGTGTAAATCATAAAATTCTCTGAGTTTACGAGAACTTGCTAGTAGCAACCATAAAGTATGTCCAAGGAATAAAATTGCTCTTACAACTTTTATTCCAGATCATAACATACGGACGCGGGTCGAGATAATACGAGTTTACAATGTACAAATATAGTTTCTCGTAGTGCATTTAGAAAAGTATCGAGACAATATTTTATTACAAAGAACTGCTCATAAATGCAACAAAAATAGTACATACATACAAAATCTACTTAGTTAATTTATACACTTGAAGAACAAATATGAACCTTTCAAATATATGCTGGGACTGAACCAACAACTGTTCGAAAAGCAAGTAAAACTGTTCCTTGCCTTTGTTGCCTTCGAACCAATTTATTTGATATTGCTTACCTACATTAATTTTAACGCCGTTGCTAAGATAATACTTTTTAATTTAAGATACTATGATAATATAAGCGCCTATTATGGACAACAAAATAAAACCAGTACCTTCATATTATATATCGAACATTTTCATAAAAAATACATTACATTTCACTTCATACTTAAGCTACGGTACGGTGCGAAATATATGGAAAATAATATCCAAGTTTCAACGAGAGTTGATTGACAGTCAAAACTCGCTAAAATTTTCATATTCGGCGAAATGTATTTATCATCCTAACATAATGAATATTAGCAGTTCTCTCTCTCGTACGTATTTGCTCGTCGCTTTAAAGAGTCCTTTTCTACTGAGCCTTATTTATAAATAATAATGTATTTTTAAATAGGGCGCACTTTATGAAATACCAACGAAAAAGTATAACTAGTAAAATTCTGCCTTCCCCTTCGGGGACCCTTGAGTGAAGCCATTTGTCATTTCACATACAACTTTTTACATTATATTTCTACATACAATATGCTCAAATTATTATATTGAAGATAGATCAAGTGCGACAACGTCGTAGGTAATATCCCGCTAGGAATCAAACTCGCGACCTCAAGCCGCTGTCCTTAACCACTAGACTAGATGCGCAACTATGTATCCTATCAAACCACTTTTACTATCCAAAAACATGTTAACTATTCTTGAAATATCGTAGAAATATTTTAAGAACGTGGAAGAACAAAAATAATGTGCGAACTTATAAGTGGAATGTTACATTAAACGGTGAAGATAGCACCGCATTCGATTACTGGCATAAAGATTTGCATTTGAAACGACTAGTTGCAAGCAATAAGGTCGGTAATATCCACGGACGGTACACGAAACCCCTTTTAATGAAATGGCTTGCGTAATTTGACGAGATTATACTTCGGAGGATAAAATAAACCAAGTTTCCAGCTAATTCAGTTCAAACTCATGTTTGTTGGTTTTCAGAAAAAATATTACAAGCTAATGATATAGATGCTGCTTTAGTACCTATACTTACTTACAAGTAAATCATATTTATGTACATACATACCATACGTTGGCACCTAATATACCTCTGGCGGAAAGTGGGTGTGTGGGTATTACCTAAACACCTCTGCCTACCCCTTCGAGGACCCTTGTGGGAAGGTGCGGAAGGAACATGCGATCTTTGTGTCGCAGGCAACTGCTCGAACCACTCGGCCACCACCACCAATTATTATAGGCGTTTGTTATACAGGAGCTGTCAACTAGCGGTTTATTTAGAGCATACATCATTTCTATTTGCAGGGCAAGTGCGATGCACTTCGTGTATAGGTAGTGACTGAGTCACTTACAACGTTAAAAATAGCCGTGTACTGCGGAAATCGACCCTCTAACTAAATAAAGATCAGTTGTTCCGAATTCATCGTTCAAATGCGCATTCATTTGTTTAAAGCACCTACGTTTCTCCAAGCGTTGAGGGTGTCAGACACTTTACAGCTCATACATTATTTCGTACGGTTACGTTACGACTAGAAAGGCAGGCAAGCAAAAGCAGGCAAGTAAATTATACTTAGAGTTTTTTTAATTGCAAAATGTTAATTCTCATACACGCTACAATAAAATGCTTTTCAACTTTTATACATGTAGGTATATCACTATGTATGGGAGCGGCAAGAATGCTCGAAACTGGCGAGCATGTAATCAATATAAAAATAGATTTGTAAGGTAAGACAGGCTAGTGCTCTACTTAGTCTACCTATCCCGTGGGAGTTCGGCGTGATAATAATATATACATACATATTTATGCCTTCCAACAAGTGTACAAAAAGGGGAAGGGGGAGATTTATATCCTTTTTCAATTAGCATGACAGATGTTGTGTCACTATGACAGTATACCTCTTACGCTAAAAAACTAATTTAGTAATAACATTAAAACAAAACCGTATGACACATTTTTTCCTGGAATACTAGGGAAGGATGGCAAGTCCGTCGCCCTTTCGAAAAAAAACCGCTACACATATGTCTTTCAATTTTATCTGAAACGTATGCAGGTATCCAAACAATATTTTCCATCTACATAAAGATCACGAAGTGATAAGTCACTATACTTAACTTAGAAAAAATCATTGGTACAGATCGCCGGGATTTTAACAAGCAATCTGGATCTTATAAGCGACTCCTTAAATTACTCAATCATCACGGTTAGTTCAAAAGCTGATAACCCCGGTGTTAAATCATATGCCATTTGGATCTGTGATAACACATCACACACTACGGGGTGGGCGTCACTCAGATTTTCCCACTTACAAGTAAGGAACCTTCAAAAATTATATAGGTATATTATTTCAAAACAATATTATTAAATTATAATAATATATCACTCATTCACTAGAGCACTCACTCCTTTCCATAAGAGTCCCCCAAGAGGAAGGCAGAGGTGTATAGATAATACCCACTTACTCACTTTCCACATGAGATACATTTTAGGTGGCAACGTGACAGATGGCGAAGCCATAGGCGTTACTCAAGCAGGACTATAAATACGCTTTTGAATTGTTAATCTGACGTATGCTGATCCTCGCGATGTTTTTCTTCACCGTAAAGCTCGTGATGTGACTAATCACTATACTTAAGTTCAGAAAATATTTTTAAATTTATAAAATAAATAACCGATAATGGCTTTATTTCACGAGAATATTTTATTATTATTAGGCGGACATGCTTATTTTCCACCTATGTGGTAAAAAAAAAAAGATATATTTAGCAACCATGGTACAGATGGCGTGGCGTATACATCCACAATTCGCAGTCCACAATTTGAAACTTCATTCAATGGATCCGTGGTAGCCGATTGGTTCGTCGCCTGCCATACAAAGATGGCAAGTTCAAATCCCTACTATACCAATGAGTATTTCTGAAATTAAGTAGAAGAAAACACCAAGAGGAATACGTATGTAAAGTCGTGCTTGAGAAACGGCGATGAACTCTCCATCTGTCACGTTGGCAACTAAACATAATAATATCTCAGGCGAAAAGTGGGTATTACACTGTGTCTGCTACGTCAGGGACCCTAGTGGGAAGGCGTGAAGATATTGTTATTATTACCATAAATAAAATAATCAGTCTGAAATTATTTTTTTGTACCAAATGTGTTGAGGAACTTACAGTAAAATTTATCTATTATTATAAATTATTCAAAACTATAGAAGGATAAAAATCTAATAGAACAGAATTACAACTTCCATTTACTGAGCAATAATAATCAGCTACACATTCTTCAATTTTCGGTTCATGCCAAATTGAAATTAGATCAATTTTATTAAGTCTTCATATTCTTTGGATTCGCATTTACAAAGTCGCAACGAAGCAAATTGAAAGTTATTAAATATTTTGGGTAACAGCCTTTCATAAAGCCGTTAATTTGGAGGTATTCCTTTTTATGTCCTTTAAATTAACTTTACTTATGGTAATATTGCAGCAATGATCAATAAATTTCCTAATTGGTTATACCTTCAGCCTCTTTAAGAAGGGTGCTTAGGAATAATAGCACTTATATTTCGCGATATCATTAGGTAAAACGACAAATGGTCTTATTCAACGTTTTGAATTTGAATTTCCTTGTAATGATTTCCTTCGCCGAAAGGCTCGCAGTGTGAAATTGTAATAATCTTAATTGTTACAAATGACTGCTCGTTATTATTTATATTTACAACCCCAGTTCCCAGCCCTCCTGATGGTAAGCGGATACCGTAGTTCATAGGCGCTAGCAATAAACTGCTTACACGTCTTTACTGGTTTTTACTGGTTTTTCCGAGTTGCTGTACGAACAGAATAAAGGACAAACGATCCCTCTTTTCGCCAGCATAGCCATCCAAATGCATTTTAAATTTAAATGGCAATCATACTCACAGCAATAAATAAATAATACCTGGGACAATTCCACAAAAATTGACCTAGTCCCAAATTAAGCAAAGCTTGTGTTATGGTAACTAGACAACGATATATTTACTTATATAAATAGATATATACTTAAATACATAGGACATCCAAGACTAAGGTACAAATATTCGTGTTCATCACAAAAATATCTGCCCTCAGCGGGATTCAAACCCGCGACCTCAAGTTTCGCAGTCAGGAGCTCAAACCACTAGACCAGACGGTCGTCAATAAATTTGCACTATCAATAATCAGTGCCATTTGGATTCAATCTACTGTGGTAGATTAAATAAATTGTTAGCCGGTAGAATACCGGAAAATAATTTATTAATCATTCCAATTTTTTGTCATTAAAATATAATTTACACTATGCAAATATTAAGGTTATTAAAAAAAAAATGTTTTAAGTTTCTATGTAAGTAAAGTTAATACGTCATAGTATCTATATATATCTATAAATATCTACATATTATATAGCCGTGGTGGCCGAGTGGTTCGAGCTGTTGCCTGCGACGCAAAGGTCCCAAGTCTGAATCCCGACTGTACCAATGAGTATTTCTGAACTTAAGTACAGTGATTAGTCACACCACGAGCTTTACGGTGAAGCAAAACATCGAGAGGAAACCTGCATACGTCTGAGAAGAAATTCAAAAGGCGTATGTATAGTCGTGCTTGAGTAACGGCGATGGACTCGCCATCTGTCACGTTGGCACCTAATATACCTCTGGCGGAAAGTGGGTGTGTGGGTATTACCTATACACCTCTGCCTACCCCTTCGGGGACCATTGTCGGAAGGCGTGAGGATATATTATTATATTATATTATATAAATACACTAGCTGTCCCGCCCAGCTTGGCCCGGGTGAAAAAGTAAAAATAATACACGTTTTTCAACTATTGCTTCCATAAGGGAAGCAGTGGTTGAAAAACGCCTTCCCTTCCACCTTGCGGGTGGAGTTTCATAAAATGTGTTCTTAGCTGACCTCTAACACCGTGTAAAGAATACTCCTACCAAATTTCAAGTCAATCGGCCTTATAATTCACAAATGGGGTCTTCTATATATATATATTTATAGATTTGTAAGTAAATATATATTTTACTGCGATATTGTGTATTTCTAATCCGTTATTCGCGCCATCCTAAATAAATGCGCCACCAAAACTTAGAAAAATCGTAAAGGTTTATATTCACTCTGTCTGCCTTTTGATATTTAATATGTGGACAGAAATAATACCAGATTATCTTCAACGCGTGTTGCATACTTGTTGGTAACAAAATAATATTTTCACTATCGGAAAACAAATGAATGAATAAACGCCGCTCATGGTTACAAAGAGGTTAGTACATAACGACGCGATAACCCTTTAATCAACTTAGCGGACACGTGACTGTTAATTTAATTAACATACAACCACCCACCGATGCCTTTGTGTTGAAGCCGACAAATGACAGAACATTTTTACACTAATTATATACATATGTACCTAATCTACCTTGGATATATTGTACTTTCCTGTCTAGCCTAATTTTATAGGTTCACAACAGAACATTAAAATGATGACTAATCACTTTACTGTTTAGCTCATTCAGCAGTTTGCACGTAAGGCTACTCGAACTACTCCGCCACCACGGCACAATTACCGCAGCTTGTTCATTTCCCACAGCCCACACTACCATTACAGATTTATTTTAGCCTAATGTAACAGTGTGGCTTGTATTATTATAAAAGTACTTATATGAACTTGAACAAAACTTTAGTGCTTACATAGTTATTTCTATAGACAGCTCAGTGTGTTTCGAGAAGTATTATATCATGGAATTAAACTACACACCTACATATCTATTTATTATTAATAATAAAGTTCAAGACTTGGACTTATGGTCGTACATACTATAATATACGAGATACATCTCATGCGATTTATGACGAACATTATTGGCCGGTTATTACACTCATGTGTGCAACGTATGATATTCGTGGCCATCCCGGCTGATGTAACAATACATCACAGGAGATGCATTTATAATCCATAATTTATAACAAATTGTATACACACAGTCCATGAGAACTTCTCGATAAAATTATGTTACAGATTTTCATCTCAGCTTGGGTAAGTTCTGGACCGACAATCAAGCTGTTGTGTTTTAAGATGAGTAGGATTTTAGCAATGTATGATTAAAATTCGTGCTTATAAAAAGACAACGTTATTATTTATGTACTTTAAATTTCATCCGAATATCTTTGACCCATAATATTTTATTTTAGTATAACATAGGGGCCTGACCGTGAATATGAAAGTTACGTTGTTTTGGATATAATATGGAAATGATGGAGATAGGAGAGTGGTTGGAAAAAATGCGAAAGAAACTGATTACTGGAAAAAGAAGCGGAGAGAGACCAATTTCCAACTACCTATACCTACCATATACATACATACATACATATCATCACGCCTAGTCCCTGACGGGGTAGGCAGGCACATTCATCAGTCTCTTCATAGATTCTCGTCGGTTTCGAGTACTCTTAACGTTCCCGTCCTTCAGAGTCCGATCTATTTGATCCAGGTAGTTGGAACGTTGCCTTCCTCTGCCTCTTCTTGCACACACTTTTGCTTTGTATATCTATTTCGTCAATCTTTCTTCACTCATCCTTTCTATGTGTCCAAACACCATATACATATATATCTATATATACTATAGCTTATTTTACAAATAGAAAATACTCTGATGAGTGTAGCGCAACGTATAATTTTGCTTTAACACTAACTCAAAGTAATCAAAATTCCATTATACTACTCTACAATAAATATTGGAATCTTCAGAATCTATAATTGTTTTCATTCAGTATAAACTGTTCTTTGTTCTTGTTACGAATCTATTAATAGAGCCAAGAATAATATTTTCTTGAATATCAATGTATGAAGCCGTGGTGGCCGAGTGGCTTGCGATCTTTGTGTACTACTATCGCAATTTCAAATCCCGACTGTGCCAATGAGTTTTTCTGAACTTAGGAACAGTTATTAGTCACACCATGATCTTAACCGCGAAGGAAAACATTGAGAGGGATCTGCATTCGTCTGAGAAGCAATTCGAAATATGTATAGTCGGGCTTGAGTAACGGCGATGGACCCGCCATCTGTCACGTTGGCACCTAAAATATATCTCTGGCGGGAAGTGGGTACGTAGGTTCTAACTTTACACCTCTGCCTACTCCTTCAGGGACACTTGTGAGATGGCGTGCCAATATTTCTGTAATGGCTACGTTTCACCAACTGTTATCATCTAAGAAACCTGGTATGATATCATCGCAGCAAAGTCCTCATTATTTTAATTAATGGCCTAATTAATTCATGAATACAAATCCTCCATTATATTTACCTATTCTGAGGCTAATATATTATTCTACTTACGTATTTCTTACGTTAAATAAAATTTAATATTTTCACAAATACATCAAAATGGACCCAATTTAACTGTGAGTTCCACTCTGTCGTCTGCCGCTTAATAAGGGGGTAGATATTTTATGTTGTTTTAATTAGTATTCAGGTTTTAAGAATGGAAGGATAGAAGTTAGTAGTAGAGTAGAGTACCAATTGGAATCTTTCCAATTGGTCGGGCCTCACTTGAGTGTTTGCGAGGAGTACCGCAATTGATAGGATTGCATTTAGGAAAAAAAACCTATATAGTTAGTGCGCAAATGATAACCTTGGTTTTGCAAATGCCCGAAGCCGGCGCGGCAACCGCTTACCATCAGGCGAACTACATACTTGTCAAGTACCTTAGTGGTTTAGAAAACATGTTGTATTTAACTTTCATTTCTGAAGTGTAGTATTAAATTACGGCATTTCCTCAGCCTTTGCAATTTCAATTTCCAGCAAACAGGTCGTGATTAGGTTTATCTAAAGAATCCTCGGATATAAGCTATTAACCGAAGTTGCGCTTCATTGAATACCTGACAGGTTCGTAATCGAGCTTTTTGCGGCAGATTTAAATTACTTTTTTATATCGCTTCTCAATCCAGTTTCCATTCTGACTGAGGCTTATTATCTACTCAAGGGACTTAAATAACATTAACAACTATGAATAGTGAATTTACTTGTTGTTGTATTTATTACTTGTTTGTTAAACCGTGTTATCTTTTTCTTTATGTAACCCTCGTTCCCGCTAGATGAGTTTTTAATCAATCCGACTTTTTTATGCACTAGGCGCGAATCAAAATATACGTTTTATATAATGTATGCAAGGAGACCATGGCGCAGTATACATTAAAAATACATAATACGCCTCGCCTCTCACCACAATGTCACAGCTCAAGGAACAAAAATACTACTTGTGCCATTTTTTGTCGAATTATAAAGGGAACTACCGAAAGCAAAGCTCTTAAAGAATTGCCGTGAAAGCTTTCAATATCCTGCGATATCATACAATAGCGCGCCGGAAAGCCGCAACAACAATGTACCCAAAAACATTTCGAATCATTCATTTTACTCATGTCACTCCAATATTCTCATCAAAGATTAAGATTTTTGTATATTTTCGCGTATTACATATTTCGATAGCATTTGTATGTGAATGATTGGAAAAAAGCATATATCTACGAGTTGTGGTGGCAGAGTGGCTTAAGTCATGACCTGGAAAAAGAATACTTATTCAAATCCCGGTGGATAGAACCATTGAGATTTCTATGAGCATAATGTTTTCTGACACGTCGAGCTGTCTGTCACGTTGGCACCAAATACATATTATGAACTATTATTTATTTTCTATTGAAACCGCAAGGCGTTTCATTAATTTATTAGTAGTTTCATCAAATATCACAGTTAATGCATAACGCCTTTTTACTACCTATGGGCATAAGCAGACACCGTTGAATTAGGCATAGTAAAGTTTGTGTGAGCTACATATATGTAAGTATTCGGTACCAATGAGGTTTTTTCTTAAGTACAGGTATTGTGTAGTAAGTACAGGAGACTGACGATGGGAGAAAATTGCATATACTTAAAAGTCGTTTATGAAGTCATTATCAGCACTGAAATATTATGTCATTAAAAGTCCCGTAAAAAGCGAATTCTATATCTAAACATAGATCAACATCAGAAGAATTCATAGATCTAAACGGTGAAATTTTTAGCTTTGAAAATGCACATTTTTATTATGATGTAGTTCAGTTAATTACAAATCGAAAACCTCAATGAGACGAAACTTATTTTATTATTCACAAAATTTGAATATATAACCCGTAATTAAATGCTTGATATAATTTTCTCTTTTGTTTGCAAGTTCAGGCTCCAATTGTTTGATGCTCAGTGCGCAAAATGAATAGTTTTCAATCATAATTACGTAGACACCGAGTTCGCAACGACAATTTTAATGTGATGAATCGTATTGTATGCCACATAGTTATTCATTTAATACAAATTACTGATTATGTGCTCGACTTTGTACCTACTAGCAAGTAATTTATATAACGAGTAAATCGGTAATTTGAACATTAGAAATAACAGGTCTATTAAACTACTAACAGTCACTTAAGATTTTTGGTAGGAAGTAACCATACACCCCTTCCCGTCAGAGATATATTTTAGGTGCCAACATGACAGATGGCGAGTCCATCACTGTTACTCAAGCACGACTATACATAGGCCTTTGAAGTTCTTCTCAAACGCATGCTATTGACCGAATGGTCTATTCGCATATTTATATAAATTTAAGAGAGTGTAATAAAATTATAAAATAAAAACGTATTAATCCTTACAGTGTATCGAATTGTTTCATACAATATCAAGGATATTGTATGAAATATATTCAAAATCTAAAATAAACTTGGACTTGAGCATTATTATCTCGATGTTGAGACTTTTGAGTGGGGTATAATGGAAAGCTGATCCTTTGTGAGACCCTTCACATCTCTTCCAAAATGCTAGTTATCTCAAAGATAAGAACAAACCACATCGATTTTCCCGAGTATGGGGCCGCTAATTCAAACTCATACTTATATTATAGATGCGAAAGTAAAACTTTTTACTAAGTTTATTTGTTCATTTACCATTTCATTAGAAAACGGCAGAACGGATCGTAATGATAGGTTATATCCTTGAAGGCATTGAAATGGGGGTAAATTTATTATGAATGCAATTTAATTCCTCAAATTCGCGATCTTATAACTGATATTCAGGCTATTTATAAAAAAAAATTAAATACGAATCTTAACTTCATTGCAAAATCATGAAATATACCTAAGTAAGTTTTTAAGCGGACACAGTTTCGGAACAGCGACTATACACCTAATGGAATGCTACCGGTGTTAAATATTTATTATACATACATACATACATATAATCACGCCTCTTTTCCGTAGGGGTAGGCAGAGATCACATCTTTCCACTTGCTGCGATCCTTACATACTTGTTTCACTTACTCTCTGCCTACCCCGTAAGGGACTCGGCATGATGATATGTATGTATACATACTTGACGGCCGTCTGGTCTAGTGGTTAGAGCTCCTGACTGCGAAACTTGAGGTCGCGGGATCGACTCCCGCTGTGGGCAGACATTTGTGTGATGAACACGAGTATTTGTACCTTACTCTTGGATGTCCTATGTGTTTATGTATATATCTATCTATATAAGGAAATATATCGTTGTTATTTAATTTGGGACTAGGTCAATTTGTGTGGAATTGTCTAAATATTCATTAGCCACACATTAGCCATACACAGTCCACCTGTTCTTCAAGTGTTTGGGTTTCTGGACGTAATATTATCCTCACATCCTCGTATATTCCAGCTGACAAGTGGAACTTCTAGGTCAATAGTGTCATCTACTGCAATCATTCCTTATAGCATGAATTACACTGAACTTCAATGTTATATTATTTAAATATAGATAGTAATGACTATGTGAATCGATACTGCTCGGCTGTAGACTTGACCCTCGATATCTTTCACGTATTACATATAGCTATATTACATATATATATATAGATTGAGGCGAGGTGGCTACGGGAACGATTAACAAATTAAAAAAATATTTTCTGAAAAACGATTTAAAGAGTCGTAGCCGATATTCTACAACCGAATTCTAGATTGCAGGGAGTCCCGTCGTTTGTAACAACATATTGAAAACAAATTTAATAATCTTCTTCTTCAGGTACATCTCAAAATAATAAAGGCAGGCTATTATCTCATGAAATGCATCCCTGTCCTTCGCAAGGCGGAATAATATGATTATATTTTAATCTTTATTTGTTAATCCACAAGTTTAAAAAGTAAAGCAAACATCATGAGGTTACCTGAGATATGCCTTTGAAGCAATTCTTAGACGTACGTAAATTCGAGCCTCAAGGACGGCGACCGACTTCTAGTGTCATATGAAAGTCGTTTTCGCCGCGAAATACTAAAACTTGTTTCTAGTCTGATGTTTTTTTTTATTGCAATTTAATTACAATGTGGGATATTCGGCAATATATTTGTAAATTTAATGACAGTGCAAGGTACTTGCCCAGTGACAAGCCCATATACATCTTTAAATTAGAGTCTTGTGGTACTGTTTTCTTTAGTCTGCGGGTGCTTGGGAATGAGTGCTAGTCTGATGTTTGTAAAAAAAGTTTCGGGTTCGATTGAAATTGTGTTACTATTCAGTAAGTATCACATGATAAAAGTAACATTTCAGCCTTGCGTTATGTTTTGCTGATGTGAAAATATCATTGCAATTTCCGAGCAAAATGGTTCAAGAAGACAATATAGTCAAGTAAATAATACTGAATTCGTACGAACGTATTTTGAATAGACATTAACTCCACCCCAACAAACATCAATAGTTTCCTTTTATCATTCTCGTTTCCCACCTTTCAACTATCTGCTTTGGGTTCGAGCGTGAACACTATGTAAATGAAGCATTTTCCGCCTTCGATATTTCAAATCGGGGATGCCTATTGTGGTTACAAATGTATGGTAATGGACAGTCTGACTCGATTCATTTCAAAACATAATGTTCTTTAGCGACAACGTTTTCTATTGAACAGTTCAAATGCATTGACATTTTTTGATGAGAGATCAGATTATTTATTTAACTCTTTGTTTCGAATGTTATAAACTATCATTAAGTAGTATTAACGTGATTTACCTAGTAACAAGGATCCTCACAAGCATTTACGCTTATAATTTCAGTAGAATTATTCGCCGATTAATGACAAGTTCTCGAAAAGTTTCAGATGTATCCACCAAAAGAAAAGGGTTAGTGAAATAAATCAATGACCCGCATAGAGAAAGAAAATAGTACGGCAAAGAAATGCTGTCATGTTGGTTGGTGTTACTCGAGCCTTGTCTTTGGCATATCTCGATCAAATGTCTCAATGTATATGCTTGTATATATTATCTCTGTAAGATATTGAATACATTGCGGCAAAAATTGATTTATTATACTCATGCATATCGTGTAAGCAGTTTAAATATAAAATTACTTAGATGCAATATTCTAACATAGCTGCATACCAATACACAAATACACACAGTTACAAATATTACATATTACATAAATGACATGACAACAATTACAGATAACATATTAATTTAACATTTCCCGCAAATAATATTTTACAGGCGGACTTACTGCTGCCTTAGTTTAAAAAACATTGGGTTCATAAAAACATTATTAACGACATAATTAGAGTTCTTAAATATTCAACATTCTCACGAGTGGAATGACGGGCTACGACTAGTTGTGTATGAATAAAGGCTTCTATCAAATAAAAACAAGCTGTCTCAATAATAAAACCAAAGACATAAGGGAAAAATATTATTACACAACGCAAGTCGAAACTATACATGTCTCACAATCGGAATTGAAAAGAGTTCTTTTGTTTGTTGGAAAAGTATTCTTAACAATTTTATGCTTGTACTGTGCCTTGTAATATTTTTATTGCTTATTTGTTTCATATTTGTATGAATACTTAGCGCTAGTGACTGGAAGTTAAAGCATTTTAATAGACCTACTAGCTATGTCCTGCGGCAGCATCCATGTATTTATTTATATATAGAAAATAAAGGAAGTTACTTTTTATAACAATAACATCTGCGAAAGCCTGCTAAAATCGTAAAAGCTGTCGGATAGTTAGATGTTAGCCGGAACAAACAAACAGACAGATAACAGAAATATAAATTGTGTTTTTGCTATCAGTGACAAATATACATCCATAGGTGTTTTCGAAAAAGCTGTTTTGGTATTTTGATTTTGATTTTGAGTTATGTTTTTGTTTCTTTTGTATTTTACTATAGTTATTTTGCTATTTATTGTAGATACAAATCCATAAAATCTAATATTATAAAAATCGCTCCAGCAAACCCTTGAATCTTAAATATTACTAACACGACTTTCAGACAATTTTATCAATCGTTTGCACAGCGTTCCGCCATTTTATGCAGTTGCCGTAAGAAAAATAAAGGTTTAAATTATTTCTAGATTGTACTCTCTTAGCAACGATCTCATAACGACTACGTATGCGATCATAATCAACCCCCAATAAAAGTACAAAGATAATAACTGCTACTGATATGTACAGCTCACGAACCAATTTCCTCAAAACTTGTCAAAGAGATCCCTCAGGACCCGGGGATTGACATGTGATACTTTTCATCCCTAGGGAATATGTTAATTATACGGAGATGATATGTCCGATGGAAAGTCCGCAGTTATCTGTTCTGAATATACCATGATAAAATGTTTTATTTCTATGGTAGCTTATTGTACTGAAGTACTTGTGACGAAACCTTATACACCGTAGACCAAGAGACTAAAGTTCTACAAATTTGCTTGTTAAAATATTATAATTATGTATAGTTTTAAGTGATTATTATTAACATTGCCCACTGTTTTTTATTAACAATACTTTCTTTCTGGATTTGACATAATTAAATAAAGGGAATATTACGACAAGCCTGCAGATTCTAAGGTACTTTTCAAATCATATCACCATAATACTAAATACTTGGAGATTTCTTGTATATTTCCCTCGTATTTAAAAATGTTGGAGGTAAGAAAGTAGGTATTTTTATAGAAAACAATGTTTTATCACCATGACCAAGAAAATATTTGTTGTTTTTAAATAAATATTATGAATTAATTGAATGACATAACATCAAACTCAACTTAATCTGTCTGTAGTCAAAATAGAAGCAATCCCTTAAACTGGCTATTTATTCTCATGTAAAGTTTGATTTTCATTTATTCAGTTAAATTAAAAATGCCTTCCTGGACCACACATAATTTATCAAACGTCAGACAAGGAACTAATTAGAGATAAGGCTATGTAATTTTAAATGTATTTGACCGTATATGACCGTGTTACTCAGTTTCAGGCTTTGGTCCTTTGGTAAAAGGCTTAAATTTCAATACCACGATTTTCACTGATGCAATTTTATTTAACTATTACAAGATTTAAATTGGCTTGATTAATTTCAAAATGAACAGTTTGGGTAACGTTATGGCTACTAGCTAAATTTGCAAAGTCATAGTGAATTACATATATACATAAATATCATCACGCCAAGTCCCTAACGGGGTAGGCAGAGAGTATAGAGCGCCAGTTCTCTCTAGACTTACATACCTCTTTCGCTTCGTCCAAATTCATCAGCCTCTTCATACATACTCGTCGGTTTCGAGTACTCTTGGCGTTCCTGTCCTTGAGCGTTCGATCGATCATAGCAACTTTTCCTTTTTAATATAATACTTCCCTCTTTTGGGCCAAGCGTAGAGGTCACGTGCGAATCTTTCTGCAAATTCTAAATGTGGAGTTATAAATTACACAAATTGTGGATGATGACCAGGTAGCACAGCAACCATGAAATTTTGCACAAAATGTATGCAATCCCTTGGGGCCGTTTCTCACGCGCTGTAACGTAACTCGTCCTGCAATTATGATAACTCCTGTTCTATCAAATTTTCCATTCCGCTGGTCTGCTGTGAGGGTTCTCTGTTCTTATATGCTTAAGGAGGGAAAATAATTCGTTATATTGTAGGGATACTTAATCGGCGCTTCGGACATTTTGTTGAGGCAATTTCTGTATTATAATTTGTTCCATTACAAGTAAAGTACCGTGATGGTCGAGTGGATACGTGTAAAAGAATGATAAAAAAGGCTTATTTATTTTAATACTATATTAAAAATGTGTTGTGTACGTAATAATGTACATATTCGCTACCATGGGTTCCATGTTCCTGTTTTATTTTTTTAACTGATACCTACTCAAGACCAGCATGTATGAAACGAAGTAAGTCACAGAAAATATTTTTACAAATCAGATAATACAGAAAGCCTAAGAGAGATTGACAGGTTCAACTCTGATTTAACCCTTAAACCTTTTAAGCTACTTGAAAAATGTCGGAATACCGAAGTCAAAAGGTGTGAAAGTGAAATCTTTTCACATTTCAAAGACGTCTAAAGAATCGGTTTTTCGGTCGTTTATACCCCACTCCGAAGACTATTCAAATTTATCATTCGAATTGAAGATAGGCTTTTCGAGGCTTATCTGACAATTGATAAATCGGTCCTTCACATACATGGAAATGGATGTGTGAATAATTTAGACACCGTCATTGATAGTAAATTTCACCTACAAACGCCTTTGGGAATGTTATACTGACCTCTTCCAAAAACAGTCTGTTTTTGAATTTTGCGATATTTATTGCTCTAGAAAAATACATTATGTACATCTGTTTTTTGTCAAATAATACATAAAGTGTGGTATAAGAAATGCTTAAAAATGGATCACAAGTAAACTACAAGTTAAGGCCTTGCTATGTGGCTACAATTTACAAATATTTTCTTCATTAGAATTATAATCCTAAATGTACATCTGTCAGTCAAACTTCTGTGTTTATAGTAGTTTTGTGTGAAATGCCTAAGATGATATATATAATATTATCAGACATGATATTACTAAGATATATTATTATATTATTATTATATTACTTTGAACAAAATATTAATTAGAGAGTAAAAAGTAAAATAAAAAAGAAACAACCCCGTTTTTGTTAAAAGTTACTATTATATAAAAGCTACTCTTACAAAGTAACAAAAAGATCAAATTTAAGCTACCTACTAAAGGGATTGTCCAATCCATGTCATATAAAACGTGGTATTCCCAGACCTGTGACTAGCTTACAAACTGCTTAATATACTAGGCGAGTAAGGCTGAACCCTCCCAGGTCGTCGATCTAAGGGGTTTGAGGTTATCCCACATTTTGTATGCAGTCCGTAGCATGAACTTGTCTTTCCTTTATCGGTGTGGCGACAAGGATAGTCGTTTCCATATTCAACGATTTTCAAAATTTATGAATAGACTGATGAATTAGGTCGAATCAAAAATTTTTTTGATACTGATTTTTCTCTTACGGGCTAGTCATAGGTAAGGGGTAAAGTAAGTACATAAGGGGTAGATTAGCCATATTGAATAACAACAAATGCTAAGTTTGAGAATTCAATTTATTTACATTTACAGTTAATCAAATATTACGCGGGTTAAAACGCCAGGCATAACTAGTTAACAATATATGCGTATGCAATATATGGTTACAGTGTCAGACTCATTTAATGTACGATTGTTATTGAGTAACTAAACTATTCTGGCAACTGTAGCGTCACTTCTTACCACGCTATGTTGTTGGCCATAGCGAATAAAAACATATGAGTGTGTATGTGAAATAAAAAAAACAGTGCGAATCTTTTTTTATTTCGCATTTCTTTTGTTTAAATCTCGAATACTCTCAATGAAATGACACCTAGAGTTCTTACTTTAGTATACAATTTATTTTTTATTTTTACTAATTGGTTTAGTGTATTATTATGAAAATTTTGCTACAAATACCAATTATTCTCGCAATATTTACGCGTCCATTATACAAATGATAGAAAATTTAATTGACGTTTATTACTTCAGCGTTTATCGTTTCTGAGAACATTGTCTGTGTCTACAAATTACAGTATGTAGTTGAACTGCGAGCAACAATACAATTTAATGCTTCGGCAAGCAACAAAGTTGTGTGTTTAACAGTCTGGTATGGACACAAAGTTAAGGTTTGTTAATCCATTTAATTGTGCTAGCCTTTGATTCGTGGTCTAACAACGAAGAAACCCCGTGTTGGGGAAGGGACACCAAATCGCTCAACTAGTTCAATATTTGGTGTAAATTGGCTATTGGGTAATTTAGTACCTCCAATCTAGGGAAATCTTACCAGAAGTTTATAGAGGGTCTGCCTCTAAACAGCATGTACATATTAATTTGTCGTCAGAACTTGACAAGAACAGGTCTCAATGAAATTGCTTTGTGGTTTCTCAATCAGATGGGGGTAATCCAGAATCAGTCAAAGTCAACAGTCACGTTACGCTTCTTATTCGACGCTTAGTCTGGTCACCATGGAGTGTGCTGTAGCTCTCATACGGGTTTAATTGCAGTGGATACAAATACAAATGTGTAACAAATTGGCTGTCCAGTACAGTACTAACCTTGCAAGGTGGCGGGTTCGATTCCCTCGATTTTATGTGTTTTTAATACTATGATACTATATTATTTAGTGATACAAACTATTTTAAATTTTAAATCCCCATATAGTTACATAATCGCTAAATAATTACAATAATTCGTGCCAATCATAACTTCTGATTTACTATGTCGTAAAAGGAGGCCTCTCTCTACGAATATTTTTTTACTCTACTCTATTACCTTTACTAAGTGTGGAATGATTGAAACAATCAGAATCTAATGGAATTACATCAGATCCACAGTAAAGAGCCGAGACCCACTGACGCATTAGCCCAGCGAGCTTCTATTTAAGGAACAGACCTTGGTCGGCTTGTCCATTTCACAAAAAATATTTTACCAGAACGCAAACAGAGTACACTTCGGAAACATCAATCACAATTTTATTGGCGTCATGTAAACAACTGTGGTCGCCTAATTGGCCGTCAAATCTCAGTTTCATCTCAACATGTGACGCGAAATAAGTTTCCGAATTCAAATGCGGTTTTCCAGCGCTTATCATAATTGGATTGAGGTTCTTGTTTGTGTCTTCTGTTTGAGTATTGCTAATGACAATTAGCTGAATAATGTGGTTTCTAAACTGTACTTGTTTCATTGTTTCAAATTAATAATGCTATATGTTGTTTTTTCATATTTTTTTGTATAATTTTATTGAGATTTAGATTTTCGTCTTAGGTTAATAATGTTGTCTACGAGAAGTGTTGCAAAGACGAAAGTCGAATCTCTTGATATTGAACAATTCACTAAGCATACATATTATTACTAATCTGTCGCAAACCATAATACTACATCTGTACCGAATTGCAGATAATAAGCATGAATGCTCTATCCATTATAAATGGATATGTCTGATAGTAATGATAATTACAAATAATCTATACCAATATTATAGAGAGGAAAGATTTGTATGTAAGTATGTTTGTAAGGAATTGGCTCAAAAATTACTGGACCGATTTCAAACATTCTTTCCCCATTTGAATGCTAGATTATCACTGATTAATATAGGCTATTCTATTTGTATTTTAATTGCAAGAAAAAAATAATTTTATACCAAAATGTTTAAAAAATAAATGTACATCCGTGCGAGGCCGGGACGGGCCTTTTATTTGAAATGTCATAGTAAAACGTAATTGATGAAGGACACTATTTCACAGAGAACGACAGTTAAGTGTTAAGTGGAGGTATGTATTTTGGCCTACCTCGCGAGGACATGATGACGTACATACAAGTATACTTTATTGAATAAGAAAACTGTAAATAAATACGATAATATACAGATTTAATTTGTATCACTTTCCAAAACCAATGAATACCACCTGTATTGTGATAAGCACTTTACACAAACATCACTAGCCTTGTTGATCTTGGCATGGATCCAACTGTGTTGATTCGTTCATTCGTTTTCTTTACTTTTCTTGCATGTGACTCTGTGCTAAAGTCATATTACTGAAGTTTTTCTCATAACAACAATTATAACTTTGTATTATAATATAAAATAGATTAAAATAAAGGAATTAAGCCTACCCCGTTAAGGACGTGATGATATATGTGTATGTAAAATAAAGACATTTAACAATAATCAACAAGTTGTGATAATAAAATTCGTGATTCTTTTGAGAGAACATTTCGTATGATTTAAATTCTATAAATCTTAATATATACAACTTACGCGTCACGTTATTTGTCCGCGATGGACTCCTAAACTACTTAACCGATTTTAATCAAGTTTATGTATGTACGTATGCAGAAGTATTTCTTAAACGACTGGACTGTTTTCGATGATATCTCTGGCGTATGTCAAGTTGGATTAAAAAACAGTTTAGATTTACTATTGGATCCAATAGCCAATTGTCGCTGCGATCGAATTTTATGACGGCAGTAAAATATATAATATATCCTCACGCCTTCCCACAAGGGTCCCCGAAGAGGTAGGCAGAGGTGTATCAGGTAATACCCATACACCCCATTATGATAATAATAATTATTCAAAGTTCAGGGTAGATCTAAACTAAAATGTATATTGAATGTTCGAAATTAACTTGACTGTCAAGTTACGGAATACCGTAACTTGACAGTCAAGTCAGATAAATAGCGGTCTAATAATAATTAGACCGCTATTTATCTGAATACACGGCATTTTGTTACCAACCAGTGGATGTTCGACAAATTGACGACATTTGGAAAGCCGAGACAATAATAATCCCTTCAAACAATGGCTTATCTCGAGTTTCAGAGCATTGTTATAACGTGCGTGTGGTCTAACAAGCAAGGTTGAAATTATTTGAGAACCTTTGAAAGGATTTATATAATGTATACACACCTTTATTGGAAGGTAGAAAATATAAAGTTATATACCATTTTAAATATACAGGCTTTTTTCAGCCCACCGTCATCCACATTCACAAGCTCTCTGGTTTCGATTAGCTTATTATAACTATCCCTGTTTAATTGTGGTGGCCAAGTGGTTCAAGTAGTTGCCTGCAAAACAAGTTCGAATCCCAACCTGTACCAATGAATTTTTCTGAACTTAAGTACAGCGATTATTTACACCACGAGCTTTACGGTTAAGCAATTCAAAGGCTTGTATAGTCGTGCTTGAATAACGGCGACAGACTCGCCATCTGTCACGTTGGCACCTAAAATATATCTCTGGCGGAAAGTGGGTGTGTGGGTATTACCTATACACCTCTGCCGGGGACCCTGGTGGGAAGGCGTGAGGATATATTATTATATTAAAATGTATTAAATTATATTTCCATTGCAAATTTTGAATCTAATTTGAAGCTATCAACGATATACAACGCTTGACTCATGTTAAAATTAAAGAAAGACAAGATAAATCCGAGTACGTAAAGGGTCTTCCAGTGAAAGAACGAATAAAACATCCAACAAAGTTCAAGGACTTGCAGACAGCAAAGTTCAAAAATATTTGACCTTAACAGAGATTTGACAAAAGAACAAAACTTTTCATTAATTAGGATCGCAAGATTGACTTCATGAACAAGTTGTACCCGACCACGCCTTGCTGCGGCATAATCGTAAATGGTATTTAAATAGAAAACAAAATATGCCAAAAATGTTTGAATGAATGAAGTTGATAGGCTTACCAACTGTTGCCAACCTAAATATCTTCGCTGTAAAGTACTGACTAAGATTTCCGTATACTCCGGTAGGAAGTCGGGATGTTGAATGAAAATGTAAGAAGCTAAATATAACATCATTCGTATCAAACAATCCCCGCACGTACATAAGCCTGACAATGTGGTATTGCAATTAAACTAATAAAGAACTATTTTCTATTTAAATTAGGTCATTATGCGGCATATTCAATAAAACACATAACATGAGGCGAACCCTTGCAGCGTCTGGCTTATATAGAATTCTATGCATAACATAACACGCTCACTGAGATACTTTTGAATCAAGTATTTTTATTATGCGAACGCTGGGTTTACGCTTCGTTAATAATAACCTACGTGACCCTTTGGTGGGGAAAATGAGCAATAATTGGAAGAGGCTAGGAAACACGAGATCCGTGGTCCACAACTGGGGAAAACGAAATTACTATTAATACGATAGAATTACAGCAAAAAATACATTTCCTCTGGACTTATTGCGTTTCTCGCGTGTGTAAGAATTTTAATATATTTCTTTAGGAAGCGCCATGTTTTCCTACAGTAATTCTGGTCGATATAATAGTGGAAATATTACTCCAGGTTAGTAGGTAGTGTTTTTATGTAACTATCGTAACTGCTGCTTGTCTTAACTCTAGATTTTTTATGGAACTTTTCCAACAAATATTTTTTATCTAAGGAAAACGCTGAGAGGAAACCTGTCTACTTTTCCAAATACTTTCTAGGACGACACGTTAAAATGTTTTATTTATATTTTATCTTATTTAATATTATATTATATTTAATAAATATTAAACCGTGGTGGCCGAGTTGTTCGAGTAGTCTTCTGCGAGACAAAGGTCGCAAGGTTGAATCCCGACTGTATGGGTGTCCTGGAAACAATGAGTTTTTCTGAACATAAGTACAGTGATTAGTCACACCATGAGCTTCAAGGTGGAGGAAAACATCGAGAGCGATTGGTAATATAAATTTATAGAATGAGAGTAATATGCTCCATAAAAATCAGATTCTCAATAACAATCAATAATCTTACTAAAATGTAAAATGCGAGATAATCTCCTTTCATCCTCGAAATAGTTACATTTAGGTAGGTGTCTTACATAGAATTGTCTCTAAAACAAATATTATTTTAATCTAGCTCAGATAAATCTCTTTTATCCAGCGCCCATAATCCCGGAGTAAGGCGGCGTTTATGATCCAATCAATAAAATCCTCACAAAGTAGGCTTTTGTACAATCTTTGTATTTACTCAAGAAACACAACAAGATTGGTTAATGAAATTAGCGTTTTATTTATTTGGCAGTATAGAAATACCTTTATATTTGATGCTTTCTATATTATATATATTTCCCGCCCCCAAATAATATTTAAATAAAATTACCTGTCCAGCCGAGAGCCGTGGTGAGCCGAGAGCCGTGGTGGCCGAGTGGTTCGAGCAGTTGCCTGCGACGCAAAGGTTGCAAGTTCGAATCCCGCCTGTACCAATGAGTTTTTCTGAACTTAAGTACAGTGATTAGTCACACCACGAGCTTTACGGTGAAGGAAAACATCGAGAGGAAACCTGCATACGTCTGAGAAGAAATTCAAAGGCGTATGTATAGTCGTGCTCGAGTAACGGCGATGGACTCGCCATCTGTCACGTCGGCACCTAATATACCTCTGGCGGAAAGTGGGTGTGTGGGTATTACCTATACACCTCTGCCTACCCCTTCGGGGACCCTTGTGGGAAGGCGTGAGGATATATATATATACCTGTCCAGCCCAGCTCCCTTGCTCGCGATCCAGCAACGTCCTAAGCCGAGGTCCGTACCCCACAGGGGGTTCCCTTAGCTGTGTTGCTTAGCACTAAAGTGCCTGGCTGGAGGCCTAGGTCTCGCCTTTGCCCGGTTAAGTACAAAAGTTCCCGGAACTCACGCTACGAGAGACAATACAAAAAAAAACGGATTGTTGTCTGTACATGGAAGATATATGAGAAAAAATGTGATAGGGACCTTTTTCAACGCAAATAGCATCCAAAACACTGATTCTTAGAATTTTTGTCTGTTCTGTATCTGTTTGTCTGTGCGTTTGTGCACGCTAATCTCAGAAACGGCTTATCCGATTTAGATGTGGTTTTTCAATAATATAAATTTTCTTTTTGCTTTTCGTAACATGTACAAAGTAAATCAAAATGTAAATCCAAAAAGTGCCGCCCAAAGTCAGTTTTCTACGCGGACGAAGTCACGGGCACAGCTAGTAGATAAATATAACTTTTGACTATCGCTGCACTTGCGTACAAACAACAGGAAAATCGATACATTCAGTTTATATTTAAACGTTCCCTATCTCGTTAGCATAGATTATCATACTGGATAGTGTAAACAAAACTAATTTTGTTCAACAAATAGTTCCTCGTGGTTTCATATCGACCACCTCGACTAGCACACGATCTATAAATAATTGAGTATGTAAGACAACAAGCAACGATTCCTCATTATTATAATTTTATCGTGTGATCTCAAAGCTCTTTGTAAATAAGTCTCGTCTTCGAAGTATTGTTGAAAAAATTATGGGTACTTTCCCGTCTTGATTTTGACAGGTAAACGATTGTTTAATTTATTTAAATTAAGAACCTATAACTTTATATACCATATTACTGAATTGACTAATTATTCCACTTTATCACGACGACTCTGTTTCGAACCGAAGCATCGAATATTGTACTTCACATGCACATTTTCCTATTCTTTTGTTTTTGCTATCAATGAACAATCATAAATCTGAAAGTTTGGATTCGCATCGTGCAAAAGAGATAAGAGGGTTAAGGTAACGACTAACTTTACGTTTACGTGCCTTGGTACTCTAAGCACGTCGTAGTTCAAGTATATAAGTTTCTTGTTTCCCTTTACATACTATCGAACAAACTTGAATTGGGCAACATACCTAGTATAGTATAAACTACCTGCATACAATATACCGCACCTCTCGCCATCGACGGGGAATTCATCCCCATACCTTGGAACCACGAAGGTCTCGCACTGTGCGCTTCCAAAGGAGTTTTCTTCCGCTCAGGCTGTGGAATGAGCTCCCCGTTGAGGTTTTCCCTGGAGAGTACAGCATGGAGTTCTTCAAGAAGGGTGTGAAAAGATTCCTGCAGGGTCGGCAACGCGCGAGTGATACCCCTGGTGTTGCAAGCGTCCATAGGCGGTGGTAACCACTTACCATCAGGCGGACCGCATGCTTGTTTGCCACCCATGTGGTATAAAAAAAGAATACATAGATAAAAGAAGCAAAGGTGGATTAGGAAGCAGATATAGTCATCAGCTATTTAGTCGGTTATTACTTAATGTATACAGTTACAAAAACAAACATCTGCCTTTATTTCACTGGGTTACATTACCTTCTAGAAAGATAAACACTGGTTACGAAAAGGAAAACAAAAGGAAATTATTTATTATTACTTGGCAATTGGCGTTTGTCAGAACTTTTCACGAGTAAATAAATGTAGGTAATTCAAACCGAAAAGTAATGGATCAGTCGGGATTGGGAAAATTCACTGTTTACGTGAACACAGAAATTTGTTTAGCCGATAGGAATGAGGGACTGGAATTGGGTTCGAAAACCCTTCCTAGAATTATAAATTGCTTTTCGTTGTAAAACTTACATTTAGTTCAATTATTAAACCTGGAAGCAATGAATGGAATGGCTTTATTGTCATCGCATGAGCGATATGTCACGGGCGGATTGGCGCATTTTAATCGGGTCTTTATGATAGCTTTTTTGGATAATTATTAACTTGACGGCTTCCCACAAGGGTACCTGAAGAGGTAGTGATAGGTGTAACGTGTAAAGGTGTAAAACCCACTTTTCGGTTGAGGTATATTCTAGTACCAACGTAACAGACAGTGAGTCCATCGCCGTTTCTCTGGCAAATCTATGTTTAGAAAGTGTTTGAGTTTTTTTTAAATGTATGCAGGTTTCGTCTCGATGTTTTCCTTCACCGCAAAGTTCGTGGTGTGTCTAATCACTATACTTAGTTAAGAAAGTACCGACTTATTGGTACAGTTGGCATTCGATCTTGCGCACTTCGTGTTGCAGGCCACAACTCGAACCACTCTGCCACCACGTCCTTATTAGTTAACAAGAAATATGTATATATATAAAAGAAGCAATGATAAGCATAATAGACATTAACATTACTGAGTTGTTTTTGTTTCCTTAGGGTAGATTTCGGTGAGTTCGGTCTTAGTGCGATGAGGAAGATACCCTAAGCTCCACATAGAATAACCATGGTAGCAGAAGTGGCATCGTTGGACCCTTATGCTGCTGGCACAGAAACTCCACCCAAGTAAAGGTCAGCCACGCGGTAGTGACCTCGGGTATGATTACGCCTATAGGTTACGGTAGTGACACACAAAACTACGATTGTTAAATGATCTAGCGCCCATGTCCAAACTAATAGTTTTCAGTTTAAGAAAACAATCATACCATCTTATACTATCTTATATTATATGTAGATATAAAAATTACATATGCATGTTGCGTTGGTTTGGACATATAGAAAGGATGATTGAAGATAGTTTGACTAAACAGATATATAAAGCGAAAGTGTGTGCAAGAAGAAGCAAAGGAAGACCACGTTCCTAGATTAAATCGATCGGACACTTAAGGACGGGAACGTCAAGAGTATTCGAAACCAGCGAGCATGTATGAAGAGACTGAATGTGGACGAAGCGAAAGAGGTATGTAAGCCTTGAGAGAACTGGCACTCTATACTCTCTGCCTACCCCTTTAGCGACTTGGCGTGATGATATGTATGCATGTATAAAAAAATATCATCCGTATTCAAGTCACATTTTGCTACTTACGTAGTAGTGGTTTGAATTTTCCTTATTGTTACCATTTCCAAAGATCGGCGTGAAAGGTCATCTAAATGTCATCGTGTACCCTACATTTGTGGCTCCTTTATTTACATAATCGTCAGTATACCGACAATTAAGGTTTTTAATTAGGCGGAGATGGATGTAACTTAATATCTGCTAACAAGCTTCTAAGAATCCTTAATTAATATGCATTAATATTTCGCTCAGAATAGGTAAATAGAGTACTGTATACATAATTATGTATTGTCGACAATATACGAACTGATTCAGAAAATCTCTTCTATATCAAAAAATATCTTCGCATCATACCACAAGGGTTCCTGAAGGGGTAGGCAGAGGTGTATAAATAGTACCCATATCCTAATCCACCCACATTCCATCGGAAAGAAATATTTATAGACGAATTGTGGACCTTATTTCCCTATAAAAATCTGCTCAAACGATAAAGTTACATGTAGAATCCAACTAGGTTCTTTTCACGTTATTAAGATAAAAAATCTAAAAGCTTTTGAAAAATACATAAATCCATGAATCGGAGTGAACATTACTTACTCCCCTAAAATAAGTTGCAATTTTGTTATTTTGAAGCTATTTGATTTATTGCACCGTCCACACATTATCAGTGTTAATGTCTAAAATGAGGGACAAGTTCAAAGCTGTAACCTTTAGCAAGTAGGCATACATTTGAACTTTGGTATTTTAACAATTTCTATGAAATTTGGCTATCAGCTGAACTTGGCAGGGAAAATAACTGAAGTAACTGTTTTGATGAGCATCCATTAAAAGCGTATAAGTAAAAACATTTTATCTTCTCAATTATGGTTTAAGCACTTTATGAAAAATACAAATAGAATAGGATAAAATATAAATTAATATACAGAAAAAAGAAAAGTGTAACAGTGGGTTAACTATTTTGTGTAACATCGAGGCGACTTTTGACAATTACAATTTTT
>JACCPG010005672.1:0-21063 GCA_016069955.1 Drepana arcuata
CAAGTTCGAATCACGACTGTACCAATGAGTTTTTTCTGAACTTAAGTACAGTGATTAGTCACACCACGAGCTTTACGGTGAAGGAAAACATCGAGAGGAAACCTGCATACGTCTGAGAAGAAATTCAAAGACGTATGGTCGTGCTTGAGTAATGGCGAGGGACTCGCCATCTGTCACGTTGGCACCTAATATACCTCTGGCGGAAAGTGGGTGTGTGGGTATTACCTATACACCTCTGCCTACCCCTTCGGGGACCGTTCTGGGAAGGCGTGAGGTTACTTTAATATTACGAACAAACACTCAAATTTAATTTATTTATATAGAGTACGCTGGAAATATACAAATGCCAGCATGTCAGATGTGGAGCCTGCGGTGCGCCAAGAGGCTACGGTAACCGCTTATCATGGATGAACGTTGGATTTCTACCTTAAGTATTAGAAAAATCACTTAAACTCTCAATGTAATTGCATAATAACTTGAAGCAAGGATGCTGAAGGCAGAGAATAAACCAAGTGGTCAATTCTCAAGCCATCGACAAGTCTATACAAATAAATAAAATTTAAGTGTCTGTTTGTAATATTAAAATAACCGCAAATATTTTGTCTGTCTGTCTGTCTGCTTGTTCTACGACTAATCCCCGAAACGGCTAGACCGTTTTTCATGGGACTTTCACTGGCAGATAGCTGATGTAGTAAGGAGTAACTTAGGCTACTTTCATTATAAGAAATTGAACGATAACTTTTTAGTTCAATTCCACGCGGACGAAGTCGCGGGCACAGCTAGTATTACATACATATCATCACGCCGAGGCCATCATCTCTAGGCAGAGAGAGTAGAGCGCCAGTTCTCTAGACTTACATACCCCTCACTTCGTCTATAATAATAATATAATATATCCTCACGCCTTCCCACAAGGGTCCCCGAAGGGGTAGGCAGAGGTGTATAGGTAATACCCACACACCCACTTTCCGCCAGAGGTATATTGGGTGCCAACGTGACAGATGGCGAATCCATCGCCGTTACTCAAGCACGACTATACATACGCCTTTGAATTTCTTCTCAGACATATGCAGGTTTCCTCTCGATGTTTTCCTTCACCGTAAAGCTCGTGGTGTGACTAATCACTGTACTTAAGTTTAGAAAAACTCATTGGTACAGTCGGGGTTCGAACTTGCAATCCTTGTATCCACCGCGACTTTTTTTATTATTAATATTAATTTTAATAATAAATATTAAAATAATTTATATTAATAATTATAATTCGTGTAATTGGTTTTTACCCTTACTAATTATGTACAAATAAATAAATCATCACGCCAAATCCTTAGAAAATGTGTTTTAAAATGTCGTACGTGCGAGAGTTGCTCCCCTGGTCGTGTTACTCTTTCCCACGTCATATTGTAGACGAGACAAGTAAAAATAAAAGTAAACGCGTTATGGTATTACCTTACGCGGAGTACAGTCGGCGATAAAAGACTTAACGACCTCGATTTAATTTTAAGTATATTTTGTTTTCTTTTTTTTAACAGTCAACGATTAACTAACAAACATTAAAAAACGTCAAAATCCGTTTGAAAGTAAGCGTTGACCATATACACTTCTATATACATATATGAAGTATAGTCACACCACGAGCTTTACGGTGAAGGAAAACATCGAGAGGAAACCTGCATACGTCTGAGAAGCAATTCAAAGGCGTATGTATAGACGTGCTTGAGTAACGGCGATGGACTCGCCATCTGTCACGTTGGCACCTAATATATCTTTGGCGGAAAGTGGGTGTGTGGACATTACCTATACACCTCTGCTTACCCCTTCGGAACCCTTATGGGAAGGCGTGAGGATATATTATTATATATTCATTATAAACATATAATGCCATTGTCGAACAAGGAATAACGATAAACATGTTAAAAACCGTCTGACAGTAAGCGTTGAAAGTTAAAAAGGTTATACTACTAAATTACGAAGGACGGGAGCTCACGACGCGACACAATATAAAATTGAATTTAGTATTGTAATATTACCGCCAAATCACCAGCCAGTGTGTAGATGTCTGTTTACTAAAGCCGTTTAAATTGTTATCTTTGAAAAAAGAACGCGATTTTCACGAACTCTGTGTCTATAACACGACCAAAATAAGTTTCATTATCAGCTTCTTATTTATGGATCAATATATATGTCAATTTACTTTAGTGGGGTGTTTTACTTAAGCAGATAGCTAAGTGAAGTGAATTGCCAATTAGGTAAGTTATTTAACGCCTTCATCCGGCGTAATAGTAACAAGTGCTTGGATAAAGAAGCGGTTTATTTCTCCTTACAATAAAATTTAAAAACTTTAAGCAAACGGGCAAAAAGAATGCTTTCGAATTTTGTCAACTACTAGCAGCCCTTCCCGGCTTCGCACGGGTGGACAATTATTTTTTAAACATTTTGGCATAAAATTTATTTTTTACTTGAAATTAAAATAGACTAAATTAATCAGTGATAATGTAGCATTCAAATGTTGAAAGAATTTTTAAAATCGGTCTAGTACTCTGAGCTGAATCGGACAAACATACTTACATACAAATCTTTGCTCTTTATACTATTTGTATAGACGGATGTTCTTTATTTTTTTTATACCACATGGGTGGCAAACAAGCATGCGGTCCGCCTGATGGTAAGCGGTTACCGTCGTCTATGGACGCTTGCAACACCATGTTTCAAATATAATAATAATATAATAATATATCCTCACGCCTTCCCACAAGGGTCCCCGAAGGGGTAGGCAGAGGTGTACAGGCAATACCCACACACCCACTTTCCGCCAGAGGTATATTAGGTGCCAACGTGACAGATGGCGAGTCCATCGCCGTTACTCAAGCACGACTATACATACGCCTTTGAATATCTTCTCAGACGTATGCAGGTTTCCTCTCGATGTTTTCCTTCACCGTAAAGCTCGTGGTGTGACTGATCACTGTACTTAAGTTCAGAAAAACTCATTGGTACAGTCGGGATTCGAACTTGCGACCTTTGCGTCGCAGGCAACTGCTCGAACCACTCGGCCACCACGGCTTCAAATATACCAACAGTAATAGCGAACAACCACCAAAGCTTGACACAAAACCATATTTACCTCTGTAATAAATGTATTACGAGGCAGATGGTAAGTCTATCGCCATTGAACAAGTCCTTGTATTCTTGTATACATCCTTGAATATTTTTTCAGACACTTGCCGGCTCCCACCTCAGCAAAGCTTAATGCGACTAATCACAGTACTTAAATTCAAAAACTCATTGGTACAGCAATTCGAGCATGCAATCTTTGTCACAGGCGAATATTCAACCACTTCGCCACGTTAGCAAAGCACTGAAGTAGATATATGAAAGCACTTGTTCTCCCGACTGTACTAGATTAGAATTTAAATACAGCATACGCGAGTGCAGGTAACTAGAAACTCAGTACTAAGCGATGAGACCTTGAAAACTTCTACTTCAATTAAATCAGCTAAGTCATAAGCCTAAGATGGACGGTGGAATTACCTGCATGTAATGTCTTTATAATTAACTAGCGGTCAGTCCCGGCTTAGCACGGGTGGACATAAGACTTTTTATAAAAGAAAATATAGCCTATGTCACTCAGGGTGAATGTAGCTTTCCAATGGTGAAAGAATTTTTCAAATCGGTCCAGTAGTTTCGGAGCCTATTCAATACAAGCCATGTCGAGAGAATGAATGAAGAACGATTGACGAAAAAAGTGTATAAGGCGAGTGTGAATAAAAGTGTTGGAAGTCGGACGTTTCTAGACCAAATCAGGGACGTCTTGAAAAAAGGTCAGGTCAAGAGTACCCTAAACCGAAGAGCATGTATGAAGAGAATAATGAAAGTGGACGAAGCGAAAGAAGTATGTAAGGATCGTAGCAAGTGGAAAGAAGTGGTCTCTGCCTACCCCTACAGGAAAGAGGCGTGATTATATGTATGTATGTATGTATGTGGGAAGGCGTGAGGATATATATATATATATATGTATGTATGTATGTATGTATGTATTCAATACAAACATACTTACATACAAATCTTTCCTCTTTATAATATTAGTATAGATTGTTAGTATTCAAAATATTCAAATTCTAATTCACACGTAAAATTTGCTTTATTGAGATACAAAATAACCAATGCCAAACGCTAATCTTAACCAGTATTTAAAAAATGTCTCGACCAATTTGTCGTTACAGTTATAAACATATCGTTAGCATATCAACACATAAACGATGGCAAATTGATCATGTACCCGTTATGCCCCGCGACTCCGCCCGTGATATCTATTATAATATATATCCTGTGTCCGTGTTCCCTTGGGTCCCAAATCAAAAATCTTTTATTCAACGTAAGGCACACTTATTGAGTTACTTTACTACTTTTTTACAAGAAAAGACCAACAAACGGGAAATCTAAAGCAATCATGGATATTATTAAAATATTTAATTTTATAAGCTTATTTATTATTATTTTTATACCACTCGGGTGGAAAACAAGCATGCTCATGTAAGCTGTTACCGCTGCCTACCGGACGCTTGCAACACCAGGGGTATAACTCACGCGTTGCAGACCCTGCAGGAATCTTTTCACACCTTTCTTGAAGAACTCCATGCTGTACTCTCCAGGGAAGACCTCAACGGGGAGCTCATTCCACAGCCTGAGCGTTCGCGGAAGGAAACTTCTTTATTAGCTTTCAGACAAACAAACTCTGTCTCTCTACGACTTTATTTACTTACTGCCTGTGCCCGCGACTTAGTCCGCGTGGAATCTAACAAAAAAAAAATGTTTAGTTTATAAAATAAAAGTTACTCCTTTTTACATTAGCTATCTGCCAGTGAAAGTCCCGTCAAAATCGGTTCAGCCGTTTCAGAGATTAGCCGGAACAAACAGACAGACAGACAGACAAAAAGGTATTATTTTCGTATAAATATATATACCGTATATCCAGAGTGAAAAGCGCTTATTTTAATGTTACAAATACAAACGGACACTCCACTTTTGTTTATTAGTATAGATATAGATGTAATATCAAATTTGTACATCAAAAGGCTAATTATTTATCTTAAAACTGTTACAAACGTCTCAATTAAAACAACCTGTTTCTAATCTGAATTGCAATATTGGTTTTGTTAATGACAACAATTATTTTAACCGATTGCGAAACAGCAGTTTAGATATAAACCCAATTAATCAAGTTAAGCAAGTTCTTTGCGGTGGGAATTGGAGTGGACTACTGTTAATGAACGAACACCTTATAGTAGATTAGTCACACCACGAGCTTTACGGTGAAGGAAAACATCGAGAGGAAACCTGCATACGTCTGAGAAGAAATTCAAAGGCGTATGTATAGTCGTGCTGGAGTAACGGCGAAGGACTCGCCATCTGTCACGTTGGCACCTAATATACCTCTGGTGGATAGTGGGTGTGTGGGTATTACCTATACACCTCTGCCTACCCCTTCGGGGACCCTTGTGGGAAGGCGTGAGGATATATTATGACCTTATAGTATATCATCATGCCGATATTCTTACGAGCATGCAGAGAGAAGAGAGTCAGTGTTCTCCAGACTTAGACACCTCATGCGTTTCTCATCTCATACAAGTACTGACTAACGTTTACCTACGCCTATGGCTGCCAACACCTACAACACAAAGATTGCAGGTTCGAATCCCGATTGTACCAATGAGTTTTTCTAAACTTAAGTACAGTGATTAGTCACACCACGAGCTTTACGGTGAAGGAAAACATCGAGAGGAAACCTGCATACGTCTGAGAAGAAATTCAAAGGCGTATGTATAGTCGTGTTGGAGTAACGGCGATGGACTCGCCATCTGTCACGTTGGCACCTAATATACCTCTGGCGGAAAGTGGGTGTGTGGGTATTACCTATACACCTCTGCCTAACCCTTCGGGGACCCTTGTGGGAAGGCGTGAGGATATATTATTATTATTACCTTACAGTATATCATCATGCCGATATTCTTACGAGCATGCAGAGAGAAGAGAGTCAGTCCGTCGATAAGTAGGTGTGTGGTTACTACCTATACACCTCTGCCTAGCCCTTCAAGTCTGCCGCCGTGAAGTTGTCTTCACAAAAGACGATGAAATTATTCACCGTTTAGCTCGTGGTGTGATAAATCACTGTATTTACTTAATTTCAGAAAGCGATACAGACCGGGATTCCAACCTACGATGTTGACTTTGCATGTGACTTTAACCACTACACCTTCGTGCCATTTCACACGTGAAAAGAATTTCTTTCCTCCGCCATGGCGCATCCTTTTTCCGCACTTAAAAAATGACGTCAAAAATGAATGTCTAACAATTAATT
The DNA here is from genome assembly GCA_016069955.1 of Drepana arcuata. Classification (NCBI taxonomy): domain Eukaryota; kingdom Metazoa; phylum Arthropoda; class Insecta; order Lepidoptera; family Drepanidae; genus Drepana; species Drepana arcuata. The sequence goes on from JACCPG010005672.1 coordinate 6,356, forward strand.
AATATATTCACATCATTAATCGTAACGGTTCGTACGAATAGCGTACCGCATCCTGGTGAATCCAGGACGATTGTCTCATCAATAAGACTAGTTACATACAAGGCTACTAAACGCCTGTCCACAGGGTCCCAGGTGGGGTAGGCAGAGGTGCGCAGGAGCATACATGCTCGCCGGTCTCGAGTACTCATGACATTCCCGTCCTTGAGAGTCCTATCGATTATATATAACATACATACATGTATATAGTAATCATAATAATATCGTATATATCTGAGAAGCAATTCAAAGGCGTATGTATAGTCGTGCTTGAGTAACGGCGATGGACTCGCCATCTGTCACGTTGGCACCTAATATATATCTCTGACGGAATGTGGTAGTATGGGTTAATTTGTTCCCAGAAGTATACAAATTCCTTTCGATGTTTTCCTTCACCGTTCAGAAAATTTCATTGGTGCAGTCGGGTTTCGAACCTGCAATCTTTATGTTGCAGGCAACTTTCCGAGCCACTCGGCCACCACGGCTCAAAATAGCAGTTATATTTGATAATAACAGATACAACGGAAAGGTCGAAGTGTTGACCTTTTCATACACGGTCAAGTTACAGGATGCCAGGGGTAAAGACAGGTTCTTTTCCACTACGCACCGTTAAGTTGCGCCTGGGGGCGACTTATTCCGCTTACGACTGACAGATACGACCCCTGTCCCGTTCTTCGATTGGCACCGCAAACCTTTGTGATTGTACACAGAGATGGACTTGGATAGGATCGGGTAGGTCGTTGATGTGGTCATGCAAAGATCGCAGGTTCGAAGTTTGGCATAGTTCTAAGTATTTTGCGTAGATTTCGAATAATGTGATTTTAGTCTGTAATGGACGTAATTTAGTCTTTACTAAGCATCTTTTCTGTCCGAGAAGCAATTCAAGTGCGTATTCAAGCACGACATACAGTGCTTGAGTAACGGCGATGGACTCGCCAACTGTCACGTTGGCACCTAAGATATATCTCCAGCGGAAAGTGGGTTATTGGATACCTATACACTTCTGCCTACCAATTCGGGGACCCTTGTGGGATGACGTGAGGATATATTCTTAGCATAATGATATATCCAAAAAGCGAATAATCAAACTTACCGTGGATGATGCCGAAAGACATTGCTATAAATAAGGACTTGAGTCGTCAGTTTAACATCCATGCATACGTCATGCGATCACATGCCCTCCCAAGCACATAAAGCTTAGCAATCCGTACACACCACGGTCATACAAAAGAAAGTTAGGCTTAGGAGACACAAGCGGAAATATAAGGGATTGAAATACACACCGCGTGAGATCGACACTTTAACTTTAATTTATGGCACTGTACCGACTCTGTTACGTAATTCTCGAGTCTTTACAAATAAATAGAATTGGAGTGTCTGTTTGTTATATTAAAATAACCGCATATGGATACATATACAAACTAGCTGTCCCGCCCAGCTTCGCCCGGGTGAAAAAGTAAAAAAACACTTTTTTCAACTATTGCTTCCCCTATATAAAAAAAATGATTTCATAAAATCCGTAGCTGTAATCTTAGTACTCGAGCTTCTACACCTCGTAAGGAATACTGCTTCCAAATTTCAAGTCAATCGGCCTTATAGTTCCTGAGATTTCGTGATGAGTGAGTTCACAAATGGGATCTCCCATATATATAGATAAATAAAATTGGAGTGTCTGTTGTAATATTAAAATAACCGCTTTTTACTTAACGCCGTGTATACATCCATATATGTATACACGGTACGGTATATATAGCAAAATCAAATTTTTTAAATGTTTGTCTGTCTGTCTGTTTGTTCCGGCTAATCTCTGAAATGGCTGGAGCTATTTTTACGGGACTTTCTCTAGCAGATAGCAAATGTAAAAAGGAGTAACCACGGCTACTTTTATTTAAAAAACAGTAATTTTTTTGTTAAGTTCCACGAGGCAAAAGTCGCGGGCACAGCAGGCGACTACTTCAACCACAATGCACCAGATCGGATCGGAAGAGCCGATTGATGATTTTAATAAAATACATTTTGTTTATTATTATTATGAGTACTCGAAACCGACGAGCATGTATGAAGAGACTGATGAATGTGGACGAAGCGAAGAGGTATGTAAGTCTAGAGAGAACTGGCGCTCTATACTCTCTGCCTACCCCGTTAGGGACTCGGCGTGATGATATGATGATGATTATTTACTTTACGGAAGTTGTGCAAAAAGACGTTGCGACTTCGGAAGAGAAGGCAATATTTTCAAGAGGAAAGATTTGTATGTAAGTATGTTTGTAACGAATTAGCTCAAAAAGTACTGGACCGATTTGAAAAATTATTTCACCATTGGAAAGCTACATTCACCTTGAGTAACATAGGCTATATTTTCTTTTATAAAAGAAAATATGTCCAACTGTGCGAAGCCAGGACGGACCGCTAGTGATGAATAAACTCGTAATACCGTGTGTACCAAACTTTACAATCCCGTGGGTGACGGTATAGCCCGGAATTGAATCACAACCCACTGATTTAGCACCGATGCCGACCATAAATCTCGTATTTTATCAAGCCGGGGTTTGCATGGTTTCCAGCTAAGAAACTGGGAGCCAATAAATTCCTCGCGAGTAACAAATTATTTTACTATCGAAGTTAGATTTTGAATCAGATTTCTGGAAATCTAGAAGCTAGCTTTTGATGGATACCGTTTGTGTTACAAGATACTCAGTGATATTACAAAGCTTTCTGTGGTAACCGTTTACCATCAGGCGGAACTAACAAAGAAACCTTTTACATTATCCAGCTTATTACTATTTTAATTTTGTGAAAGTTTGTGAGTATTTTTGTTATTCATACACGAAAAAATTACTAAACAGAATTCGATGAAATTTTGTGCAAAGATAGATAATTAGCCGGGTTAGCACGTAGGTTATGTTTTGGGAAATAAATATACCAATGAAAACCCGTATTTATATGAAACACTAGCTGCCCGCCCATCTTTGCTTGGGTGAAGAAATTAAAGTTGCTATGACACGATCGCAGCGCCACCTATCGGGTCCAATTGTGAATCTAAACCATTCTCGAATCCACCTGAAAAACACAGAAAATTTCATTACAATGGGTCCAGCCGTTTACGATTCTATAAAGGACATACAGACAAACATTAATTTTTATATATATACATAAATGCAGGCGTAAAAACTAGCGACAAGTGGGAAGCCTTAAATCATTGCCTACCCTTTCGGAGGCCACATATTTTCATAAAATCAGTTCTAGCCAAGTTTCTTAATCACTGCGTGACAAAAAAAATAACCGTTTATGTCAAACAATGACATTACGAGATGTCAAAATATTTGAGTGAACGACACAATCGTTCATTCATTCGCAATATTTCGTACGATTCTATTCATGACCCCAACAAAGCTACTGAAAATTTTTAATATAAACATATTTAGTTACAGCTCGACTGGCGCACTTAGAGCGCTTCTACTTAATACAACACAATTATGTATCTCCGATTTATATAAAAATCGTGGTGGCCGAGTGCTTTGGGTCAGGCGTCAGCAACGCAGAATGCAAGTTTGATCTCCGTCTGTATCACTGCGTTTTTATGAGATTAAATGCAGTGATTAATCACATCAAGAGTATTGCAGCAAGAGTATTCATATGCATTTAGTAAAAAGCGGTTATTTTAGTAGTACAAACAGATACTCAAATTTTATGCATTGAATAGATTAGCGTAGATTTGTGTTTCCCAGTACTAAGCTGGCTCAGCAAACCAATTATTATAATGTCTAGTGGTTATTACTTTTAATTATTACTAAATATAACATCGAGAGGAAACCTACATACGTCTGAGAAGAAAGTCAAAGGCGTATGTATAGTCGTGCTTGAGTAACGGCGATGGACTCGCCATCTGTCACGTTGGCACCTAATATACCTCTGGCGGAAAGTGGGTGTGTGGGTATTACCTATACACCTCTGCCTACCCCTTCGGGGACCCTTATGGGAAGGCGTGAGAATATATAATAACATGACAAATATGCTTTATCTCACGAAAGGCGCAAAGAGCATTGTCGAGTTATAGTCAAGAATGAATTGAGTTTCCCAACGGCTAACAATTTGTGTTCTTCGTCACTTTGTTGAGTGTTTGGCAATATCTCCACCTTTTTTATAGATGTATTGAATTTGCTTGCTTAGTTGTATGTAACAAATATACAAGGTTGGATGATTTATCTTCACGCCTTCCCACAAGGGTCACCGAGGGGGTAGGCAAAGGTAAATATGTAGTAGTAGATATATAGTATACATGTAGATAGTCAATTGCAAGTACTAGTGATAACTTTGGTGACTTTAGTGACTTTAGTGACTTTAGTGACTTTAGTGACTTTAGTGACTGTAGTGACTTTAGTTAAAATGTAGTATGTGACGTCCAATAAGTGCCTTACGCTGAATAAAAGATTTAGTTCTTTTATTTATTTTGATTTTGAACTTATCAGACAGACAGACACAGCATTTTCCAAATGTGTATTGATATGATATATCTGGATAACGAACCCGTATCAATCGCCACACAGTACCTTGGTTACAAGATCAGGACCACCAGCTTTATCATTATCATATCATCACGCCGAGTCCCTAACGGGGTAGGCAGAGAGTACAGAGCGCCAGTTCTCTCTAGACTTACATACCTCTTCGCTTCGTCCACATTCATCAGTCTCTTCATACATGCTCGTCGGCTTAGACTGACAACGTTCCCGTCCTTGAGCGTCCGATCGATTTGATCTAAGTAGTTGGAACGTGGACCACCGGCTTAATACTTACGAATACCTCTGGCAAACTTCCTTATGGTCAATTGAAATGATGCGAATCTCGGCCTTCGCATCGAGTTAATACAACTGTGTACTAACGTTAGTATGGTTAAAGTGAACACGGTCATGGGTTAAGCAATTACCGTAATGGCAGCTCGACCCCTCACCTACATATCGGTGGTATCTCATTAACGGGACGAGACGGCAGCTGTGCAGTCCATATCATGAGATACTGCTTTTCAAATTGTAAATATATCCTCACGCCTTTCCACATGGATCCCTGAAGGGGTAGGCAGTGGTGTATAGGTACCCACACAACCACTTTCCGCCAGAGATATATTAGGTGCCAACGTGACAGATGGAGAGTCCATCGCCGTCACTCAAGCACGACTATACATACGCCTTTGAATTTCTTCTCAGCCGTATGTAGGTTTCCTCACGATGTAATATTTAGTAAAAATTAAAAGTAATAACCACTAGACATTGTAGAGATTTTAGGTGCCAACGTGACCGATGGCGAGTCCGTCGCCATTACTAATACAGCGCGACTATGCATACCCCTTTGAATTTCTTCTCAAACGTATGCAGGTTTCCTCTCGATGTTTTCCTTCACCTTTAAGCTCGTGGTGTGACTAATCCCTGCACTTAGATCAGAAAAACTCATTGGTACAGTCGGCATTCGAACTTGCGATTTTTGTGTCGCAGGCAACTACTCGAACCACTCGGCCACCACGGCTTTTCAAATTATGAACTCGCAAATCAACTGTCGTGAATGAGGGCGTGATTGTAAAAATGAAGAAAGGCATGTTACGTTTGTTTGGACACAGAAAGGATGAGTGAAGAAAGATTGACGAAACAGATATACAAAGCAAAAGTTTGTGCAAGAAGAGGCAGACCACGTTCCAATTACCTAGATCAAATCAATCGGACGCTCAAGGACGGAACGTCAAGAGTACTCGAAACCGACGAGCATATATGAAGAGACTGTAGAATGTGGAGGAAGCGAAAGAGGTGTTTGTCGAGTGAGAATTAAATCTACCCTCTGTGCCTACTTCGTGTTCCAGTAACTAAGGTAACATGTTTTAATTCGCATTATAGTCATACTTGGAATGCTCGAGAGGTCAAACGCAACAGGAGCTAAAATCCAGTACAAATACATTTCTCAGGACAACACAGAAAGTGGAGTATGACTTGTTATAAAATAACTTTAAACTATTACTACATGAATGATGCCATAACTCTTATGTAAACTGCATTAATATTACTCCTTCTCTGGGTTCAAAGTTATAAGCGAAGGAATCATTTTTCTAGACTTACATACCTCTTTCGCTTCGTCCACATTCATCAGTCTCTTCATACATGCCTGTCGGTTTCGAGTACTCTTGACGTTCCAGTGCTTGGGCGTCCGATCGATTTGATCTAGGTAGTTGGAACGTGGCCTTCCTCTGCCTCTTCTTGCACGCACTTTTGCTTTAGCAAACCTTAATAATAACGTAAGGATCCCCGAAGGAGATAGGCAGAGGTGTATAGGTAATACCCACACACCCAGAGATATATTAGGTGCCAACGTGACAGATGGCGAGTCCATCGCCCTTACTCAAGCACTACTATACATGCGCCTTTGAATTTCTTCTCAATCGTATGCAGGTTTCCCCTTGATGTATTCCTACACCGTAAAGCTCGTGGTGTGACTAATCACTGTACTTAAGTTGCGAAAAACTCGTTGCGAAAAACTCATTGCTACAGTTGGAGTTCGAACTTGCAACCTTTGTGTTGCCTTAATCCACGAACCACGATAACAATATATGAGAATCTCGCTAAAGCGGAAAAAGACATACATATGAAGTATCTGGTATACAGTACTTCAATCATTGTGCCTATACTGCCTATAGTCATAACGGCCAACGGCCTAAGGGCAAAGAGCTTTGATCAAGTTTAAGAGGCTCTCGTTAGATGGTTGGACCAAGGGCCTGATGCAGTGTTATAGGTATATGTATATATAATAATATTATTTTACTATTAACTAATCTTATTTAAAATTGGAAGTAATTTTATAGTTTAAAACGTTAGAACATAGCACTGTTTTCTAATGTTAATTAATATTGTGATTAGTACTTAATAAAGGATCTCAGTAAATAAATAAGGCTGATTACTTAAAATTACTTGAAACTTATCTAAAGAAATATAGAGAGGCGTCTATCCTTACATGAGGCAAGTATCCCCGGAAGCAATTTTAACGTTAGGCTACTATCCGCTATAGTAGGCAACTATCCCTTTTTTAAGAGGTCAAATCAAACAGTATTTACTCGAAATGCATATGACTTATGTTTACAAAAATGGGCTGTTATGAAAGATTAAAGATCTATGTTTTGAAATAAACATCGAATTATTCTTAATAAATATATTTTTTTGAATTATACAGCTTTTATGAAAAGTAGGCCAATTATCCGGCTTTTACCCTAGATAGTCCACGAAGACGCGCCCCACTATTCTTCCTTGTGTAAGTGTACAACCTTCCACTAATGTTTGAGTATTATCGGTACACACTGATTACTTATGAGTGCACACGCACACTACAATTACTGCAAGATACTGTAACAGAAATTTAACTTCCTTAAATTTTCTGGATTCCGTTCTGGTGGTAAGGTAATGTGAGAACGACGACATCGCAAAGGCCAATGCCCTTCTGGAGTGACGTGATACCACCTACAAACTCCACTTCTTAATATAAGTTGCTAATTAGCAAATATGCGTGCATAACTTAGAATCAGGTCGAATTTTCTGCACGCTTGCTCTATTAGTAAGACATACCTGAGCTCACCCTAAGAATGTATCAAGAATACTCAGACTACCTGAAATTGAACAAGTACTAGTATTTATGATAGATGTTTACTTTGTTGGTTAGACATATACTATTTATTTAGTTTAATATAGATAGACGGAGAGCCGTGATGGCTGAATAGTTTGTGTAGTCGCAAGAATCATCAAGATTGAGATTCAAACCCAGACGATCTGTTTAACAGTGATCAAAGTCAGTGATCAAAGTCAGTGATTAGTCACACCACGAGCTTTACGGGGATAGAAACCATCGAAAGGAAACCTGAATATAATATGTATGAAATAATAGTAACAACCTCTTTATTTTGTTATTAACGTCAAATGTGACAGGTCGGTCACCGTCTCTCATTCACGTCAAAGTATACGGATGAAGCCAGGCGATATAATATGTATCCTTATATCTATAATGTATCATAATATGGCTGAGATGGTCTAGCCATGTCGAGAGAATGAATGAAGAACGATTGACGAAAAAAGTGTATAAGGCGAGTGTGAATGAAAGTGTTGGAAGGGGTAGACCTAGGCGGACGTTACTAGACCAAATTAGTGACGTCTTGAAAAAAGGCCAGGTCAAGAGTACCCTAAACCGAAGAGCATGTATGAAGAGAATAATGAAAGTAAACGAAGCGAAAGAAGTATGTAAGGATCGTAGCAAGTGGAAAGAAGTGGTCTCTGCCTACCTCTACGGGAAAGAGGCGTGATTATATGTATGTATGTATGTAATCATAATATACAACGAACAGGAATCGTCCATTTTATTGTCTGCCCCGACACAATAGAAAGATTGCATAAAATGGAATTTTATCTCATTTTACGAGCTCCGGTCGTTTTATAACACGACTGGGTGTTATTAAATAGGCGATTTACGGGGTAGTTAAAGGAGATACGTTTTACTATTAGGGTCGTAAAATAAGTTAGATTCTTATTTATGTACAGGTTTCAGTCAGAAAGTCACTTTACAAACATTACACCTTTCCGGCCTGAGTGGACCGAGTGTTAGGTCTTTTTTTATATTAATATAATATATCCTCACGCCTTCCCACAAGGGTCCCCGAAGGTGTAGGCAGAAGTGTATAGGTAATACCCACACACCCACTTTCCGCCAGAGGTATATTAGGTGCCAACGTGACAGATGGCGAGATCTATACATACGCCTTTGAATGTCTTCTCAGACGTATGCAGGATTCCTCTCGATGTTCTCCTTCACCGTAAAGCTCGCGGTGTGACTAATCAGTGTACTTAAGTTCAGAAAAACTCATTGGTACAGTCGGGATTCGATTGCGACCTTTGCGTCGCAGGCAACTGCTCGAACCACTCGGCCACCACGGCTATCTCCTGCAACGCTTAAATTTCGTTTCGAATCCCAACTGTAACAATGAGTTAGAACTTAATAACAGTGTAGAGAGAGCTTGAGGATTGTGTAGACACACCACGCGCTTTACAGTTCTGGAAAGCATTGAGAAAATACCTGCATACATTTGAGAAGAAATTCTTACGATTATGTACCGTGACTCGCCATCTGTCATCCGACAAAAAACAGAATGTGTAACTACATACCTCTGCCTACCCTTTGCAGAAAGGCAGCAGGTATATAAAAAAAAAACTCGTATGCACCCACAAACTCGCTTGTGAATAAGCGTCTTGATATCATGATTCAGTTTTTAATTTGTTTTATTTTCTTTCAGATTCGCGGTTCGGAGCAATTACATCCTTACCAAAGCTGTTAATAAGGTAAATATTACATTGTATCACAAAACACTTTCATATTAGGTATACCCATTTTTTGACAAACTGAATTATTATATGTGATTGTAAAGATGAAGAAAGGCATGTTACGTTGGTTTGGACACATAGAAACGATGAGTGAAGAAAGATTGACGAAACAGATATACAAAGCAAAAGTGTGTGCAAGAAGTAGAGGAAGGCCACGTTCCAACTACCTGGATCAAATAGACCGGACTCTGAAGGACGGGAACGTGAAGAGTACTCGAAACCGACGAGCATGTATGAAGAGACTGATGAATGTGGACGAAGCGAAAGAGGTAAGCAAGTCTAGAGAGAACTGGCGCTCTATACTCTCTGCCTACCCCGTTAGGGACCCGGCGTAATATATATATATATATATATCTTTCTATATAAGTAGACATATCGTTGTCTAGTTACCATAACACAAGCTTTGCTTAATTTGGGACTAGGTCAATTTGTGTAGAGTTGTCCCAAGGTATTTTTTATTTTCGTGATTCTCACAATATACTTGTAATATTGAAATAACCGCTTTTTACTACATGCATATATATATATATATATATATACGGTGCATACACCAACAAAACATTTTAAAAATTTTTGTCTGTCTGTTTGTTCCCAAATCCTGCTAATCTCTGAAATGGCTACACCGATTTTCACGACGGGACTATCACTAGCAGATAGCTGATGCAAAAAGAAGTAACTTAGGCTAATTTTATTTTCGAAACAGAACAATTTTTATTTTAATTTCACGCGGGCGAAGTCGCGTGAGATTAGCGTGGGAGCTAGTATTTTCTAAACTGCGACAAGAATTAGGTCGAAGGACATTCACTCGTTGTCGTACACTTGCTGACACAAAAATCGCACTGTTATTCAATGTATGCACGTACATACATAACATGGCGAGTCCTTCACGGGGTAGGCAGGGAGAGTAGAGCGCCAGTTCTCTCTAGATTTACAGACCTCTTTCGCTTGATCCACTGATTTCGAGTAGTCTTCGGGCCATCCTTGAGTGTCCCATCGATCTCATCTAGATAGTTGAAGACTTCCTCTGCCTCTTTCACACACTTTTGCATTGTATATATAATATACAAGCTGTGCCCGCGACTTCGTCGGCGTGGACGGCTTTTTATCTTTCGTAAAAATGATTTTTTTTTTCATAAAAAAGTATCCTATGTTACTTGTAATAACTCCAAGAATATGTGTACAAAGTTTCATGATGATCGGTTAAGTAGTTTTTACGTGGAAGAGTAACAAACAAACTTACATTCACATTTATAATATTAGTAAGGATATGTATATCTTTATTTATACACATTGTACAAAGTAAATAGATTCTTCTCTTACGTACGTACTCATCTCCTTAACGGATGGTCCAATGTCTTTTTCGTGTGTTCGAATGTGTGCCTGGATGGTTGTGTTGTGACTCACAATTGAGTACAGTAGATGTTGCTTTGATTACATTCCGTGTTTTTCACTTAAGCAAGGCATACTCGACCGATTCGAATCCATTAACGCAAATCAAGTAGACACATCTTTAGCGTGATGCAGCTTTTGCAACACTCGGTACAGTGACATCTAGCGACGCATTCGTAAAACTGTATAATAAAATCTAAATATCATAAATTGATACTATTAGCGTCATCTGTTGTTGACTAAATGAACTATACATTATTTTAACTAATGTTTCTTATTTAACAACTGAACACACTATTTGATTGTTTTTTGCATTTGATAGTTCGCTTATTGAGTACGTCTATTAGTACGATATTACTACCCACACGTCCACACAGCCATTTTTGGTACCGTAGATGGCGAGTCCTCAGCCGTTACTCCAGCACGACTGTACATAAGCTTTTGAATTTATTTCAAACGTAGACAGGTTACCTCTAGATGTTTTCCTTCACCGTACATTATTTAAGTTCAGAAAAAATCATTGGTCGATGGTCAGTAGGGACTCGAACGTGGAATCTCGGCTCGTATATCCATGAAAGATTACTAATTTACAAGAATTACCCGCGGGGCGTAGCTAGTATGCAAGAAATTGCAAGTCAATGAACAATTTATATTCGCCATATATCCATCCTCTTCCGAATGCAAGTCTTTGTTGCATAATTCTAAGTTTATTCGCAGTTTGCGTGCAAGAAGAGAAAATACGCAGATTTTACGCAAACGAGCCTCTGAATGCGTACATTATTTGCACGCAAGTGTACATCAGTGCTCCAGTTCTTTGTAATCTCATGTTTTTGTTCTTGGCTACGGGTAGTTTATATCATGCATCAATTTTTTTACGTGACAGCCGTGGTGGCCGAGTGGTGCGAGCAGTTGCCTGCGACGCAAAGGTCGCAAGTCCGAATCCGGACTGTACCATTGAGTTTTTCTGAACTTAAGTACAGTGATTAGTCACACCACGAGCTTTACGGTGAAGGAAAACATCGAGAGGAAACCTGCATACGTCTGAGAAGACATTCAAAGGCGTATGTATAGTGGTGCTTGAGAAACGGCGATGGACTCGCCATCTGTCACGTTGGCACCTAATATACCTCTGGCGGAAAGTGGGTGTGTGGGTATTATCTATATACCTCTGCCTCCCCTTCGGGGACCCTTGTGGGAAGGCGTGAGGATATTTTATATATTATTTTTTTCTTTTTTACTGCAAACTTGCTTTGTATTATAATAATAATAAATAAATACCTGGGACAATTGCACACAAATTGACCTCGTCCCAAAGTAAGCAAAGCTTGTGTTATGGTAACTAGACAACGATATATTTACTTATATAGACAGATATATACATAAATACATAGGACATCCAAGACTAAGGTACAAATACTCGTGTTCTTCACACAAATATCTTCATTTCAGCGGGATTCGAACCCGCGACCTCAAGTTTCGCAGTCAGGAGCTCTAACCACTAGACCAGAAGGTCGTCAAATCGTAGCGATACAGACAAAGCGAAAGAGCTATGTAAGTCTAGAGAGAATTGGCGCTCTATACTATCTGCCTACCCCGTTAGGGACTTGGCGTGATGATATGTATTTTTTTTTGTTTTGTCTCTCGTAGCGTGAGTTCTGGGAACTTTTGCTACTTAACCGGTCAATGGCGAGACCTAGGCCTCCAGCCAGGCACTTTATTTTTAAGCAACACAGCTAAGGGCACCCCCTGTGGGGTACGAACCTCGACTTAGGGCCTTGCTGGGTCGCGAGCAAGGGAGCTGGGCTGGACTGGTAATTTTATTTAAATATTATTTGGGTGCGGGATTTGCGCGTCTGGCTCGGCGCGGGCCGGCGTTTGCGGCGGAGGTCGGGGGGGAACATTACGGCTTATTCGCGTCGAGCCTCGCCGGCGAGGGCGGAACAGTGGTCGGTTGTGTGTAGTGTTTTGATGATATGGCCTTATGTATCTACTAGTATTTATTATGCAGTTGAAGAGTGTCTGTTTTGCTTGTTTTAAATACACTAATCTGGGAACTACTAATACGATTTGTTTTTTCTTGTAATATATAGCCTGATGTTTGATGAGGAAAGTATATATAGTGCGAAAGACGCGCCCCACTATTCTTCCTCATAGTTTATAGTGTAAGTGTGCAACCTTCCACTAATGTTTGAGTATTGTCGGTACACACTGATTACCTATGAGTGCACACGCACACTACAATTAATAGACTCGGGTCATACTCCCCGCATCCCGCGACTAGAAATTGGTGGGGCACGTCTTCGTAGATGGCACTGTCTATACAATCATGCTATAAAATAATATATACGGTCGAATTGAATAACCTCCTTTTTTTAAGTCGGTTAAAAACATAAATAGCACACCAATAGCATGCATGGCTTAAGAACATTATAGCTACCGTGTTCGTTCAATGCGCAAGATCATACATACATACATACATATCATCACACTGAGTCCCTTACGGGGTAGGCAGAAAGTCAGTTCTCCCTAGACTTACACACCTCTTTCGCTTCGTCCACATTCATCAGTCTCTTCATACATGCTCGTCGGTTTCGAGTACTCTTGACGTTACCGTCCTTGAGCGTCAGATCGATTTGATCCAGGTAGTTCGAACGTGGTCTTCCTCTGCCTCTTCTTGCACACACTTTCGCTTCGTATATCTGTTTCGTCAATCTTTCTTCACTCATCCTTTCTATGTGTCCAAACCAACTTAACATGCCTTTCTTCATCTTTACAATCACCACGCCCTCATTCACGCCAGTTGATTTGCGAATCTCTTCATTGCGGATTCGATCTAGGCAAATTTTTCGAAGAGATCGCATCTCAACTGGATTTAAGCTATTTTCATAATGTGCGCTAGACCGATCGAGCATAATAAGTGTTGTAAAAGTCGCGAACAGTCAATGTTGCCAGCAGAAATTTCGCCTGGAGTTGGCATGAATAGCCACGTTGCAAGGAAGGAGTCGGGACCGGTATTTTTTACTTTTTTCGCAACAGGAAGCTGGGGACCGGTCTGGACCGTTACAAGTCAATGTACAAGTAGCGACATCTGTCGTTCGTGAGATTAGTTTAGCCGATTTTACTTCTGCACATCGAACTTAGCTGCGAAAATTAAATATGTTGACATAATGGCCGAAAATAACTCTTTTTTCTCTGTGCCCGCGACTTCGTCCGCGTGGAATTTAACAAAACAGTTATTGTTTAGTTTCTAAAATAAAAATAAAAGTTACTAATCTTATATAGCCTGCATCTCAAAATCCTTTCTTAGGGGATGCCTACGTCATAGTAGCTTTATGCATGCAGTCTCAGCCCGATCGGTTTAAAATTGACGAAGTTTCATACAAACTTTCATCCCCTATTTTATCCCCTTGGGAGTATTATTAATCAAAATCCTTTCTTAGCGGATGCCTACGTCATAACATCTACCTGCATGCCGAATTTCAGCCCGATCCGTCCAGTGGTTTGGGCTGTGCGTTGTTAGATCACTATGCCAGTCAGTCACCTTTGAGTTATATATATTAAGATGCATACATATTAATGTATATAATATGTAGCATTGGGTCATACTTTTTCATACATGAACTTTACGTTCCCAGCTATGGAGATCAAATCTATCGAGGACTCAAAGATGAGAACGTAGGGAAATTACTTGAAACGGACGAGCATGTGTGAAGAGACTGAAGAATATGGATTCAACCTTTTTTCAAATAAAATAGCGTGTGAGTTTTTGTAAGTAAAATGTGGCTGGCAAACACATAACCACAAAACCTATGTAGATAATATATTCTCACCGATTATAGATAGTGCCATCTACGAAGACGCGCCCCACCAATTACTAGTCGAGGGGGTCGC
>JACCPG010005673.1:0-98352 GCA_016069955.1 Drepana arcuata
AATATGATAATTAGTGGACTGTATATAGGGATATACAGTACACTAATTATCATATTCAAATTATTATATATTATCACTAATTTCATAATTATTTGTTTTAGGCCCATATTTCAGCTCAATTCTGTCCAGTAAATTTTAAATATACAGTCCACTCAATATTTTTTACATCCACCTACATTTTGTTCTCGATTTGTTCACAATATTTTTTCTCTCGGACAGTCCTTTTTAATCTACCCTATTTGTACCAAATATACATTTCTGACAAATGTTCTCGCAACAGTACTCTTCCAATTTTCCTCACGCCTTCCCACAAGGGTCCCCGAAGGGGTAGACAGAGGTGTATAGGTAATACCCACACACCCACTTTCTGCCAGAGGTATATTAGGTGCCAACGTGACAGATGGCGAGTCCATCGCCGTTACTCAATCACGACTATACGCCGCCATTGAATTTCTTCTTATGCGGGTTTCTCTCGATGTTTTCCTTCACCGTAAAGCTCGTGGTGTGACTAATCACTGTACTTAAGTTCAGAAAAACTCATTGGTACAGTCGGGATTCGAACTTGCGACCTTTGCGTCGCATGCAACTGCCCGAACCACTCGGCCACCACGGCTCTTAGATAAGTAATAACAAAAATCCTATGCAGAATGCATGTATGAAATTATTAAGCACATATGTTTTTGTCATTACCGACGTCTCTATTATTGTGCTTGAATAAACGATATATTATTATTATTCTTATTTTTAAATAACGAAAAGTTAGTTATTATTTTTTATTAATGTTACCTGAAATTAATAAAAAATATAATTACTGAAACCGCGTATTCATTTCACCATCCAGTCAAGGCGAAATAACCCGAATACTCGCCGTTACAAATTTGTAAACAAAACTGCAAACTTTAACGTTGCATGTAAGAGTTCTAGACAAAGGAACAAGGTATGTACTCTTGAAACTGACCACATACATACTCCTGAGAAACTTGCGCTGCAGAACAAAGCCTTGGCTTAAACTTAGTCTGGGTGGCTTATTGCGTAATTAGAGAATTAAAAAGGAGACAGGCGTGAAAATATATGGTTTAAATAATTTATTTTCAGCAAAGACAGTTTGTCACTTATGCTATAACATATCCTCATTGATTAATGAAGTCAAATACTTTTACACTAGTATACGCATCACGCCAAGCCCCTAACGGGGTAGGCAGATAGTATAGAGCGCCAGTTCTCTCTAGTTTTACATACCTCTTTCGCTTTGTCCATATTCATCAGTCTCTTCATACATGCACGTCGGTTTACACATGTTTATACTGTACACATGTTTAGTATATTTTGACTGAAACCAAGTACAATAATTCATAAAATATGTAATACTAACTATGCCCCATGGTTTCACCTGAGTAAAAATTGATTTCATTTTATAATTTTATGTAGATTTATTTTCGAAACAAAAAATATGTTAATCCAGCTAATAAAATTCAATTCAAATTCAAATTTCATTCTATTCCGTTCAGCTATTCTGACGTGATTGTGCAACAAACATCCATACTTACAAACTTAAGCATTTATAATATTGTCTGCTCTTTATCGGACCTTTATCAATATCTTTATCAATCGGACCATTAGAGGAACGATTTCCTTTAATGGTCCGATTGAGACAAATATGTCGTGAACGTTGAAATCAATTTCGTTACAATGTATAATCTCTGTTGCATCCTGTTTTGCGTCGACGTTAAAGCCTTCTGGCGGTGGCTTCTTTGTATTTCATAGCAAATTGCATTCGTTGTTCATATTTTATTCAGAATAGAACAACGGACATACATGTCAATATCATACTTGTAATTTTTATAGAAACAAGCACATATCCCTCTAACAATTCAAAAGTGTCTATCACGGAATCCCTAATTGACATGACTGGAAAATACAAAATGTATCCGCCGGACGATTGGAGGAATAAAGGTTTTCTGTTTTCCATGTTCGAAAATAGATTCGTCGGTTTAAGAATTACTTTTCCATTTTGACATCACAACAAATAAATACAACCACCGGACGGATGTTAGCCCTTTTCATTAGAGAAGGAAACTTTGTAAAGGTTTCTTGACTTATATGAAGACGAAGACTTGAATTCTAAAAAAATGTTATAATTTTGAATATAATTATGGATAACTGTAATATCGTGAAGACAATTATATAGTCCCCGAAATGGTAGGCAGAGGTGTGTAGGTAGCTAAATATTACTTATATGTAACTCATGAAAATTATTATTAAAACATATTTATAAAGTAACAATAAAAGAAAATTATAAAAATAAACATCGGACAATAAACATGATATTTAGGAAAACTTGCGAATTCACAGTGAGTATATGGAAAATTTTATCCTGGAAGCTCACTCACAGTGTGTATAGCTCTGATTAGGGGTGTCTTAGTTGTTGAAGATCAATTATAGGCTATACCTAATATATTTATCTGTTGTGCCGACGTCATTTTGGAACGAGTAGCTAATCTGGCAGTTAAGTATATGGTATAAACCCTTCCCCCGTCTCCAAGCTCAACGTGTAAGATTTATTGCTATATATCCATCTCAGTGGGTGACAAATCTATTGTTAGATTTTAGTTTACCACTTCCCACTAGATGGCGCTAGCTGCGTTTTAGAACGCTATTATGCGCATATTCATAATTGGTTAGGGTTTTTGTTATATCAGCGTAACTTTACTCTGGTGATAGAACAATAAAATAGTCCCTGGTACCCATCCTGGGTAGCGTACCTACCCTTAGCTGTGTTTTCTTAGCACATTATAGTGCCTGGCTGGAGGCCTTGGTCTCGCCATTACCAGGTTAAGTAGGAAAAGTTCCTGGAACTCACGCCACGAGAGACAATAAAAAAACCCAGGTTTTATTTAGTCCCTGAAACCTATGGAAGGGCATTTTGTTTGTTACTGCCGAATAGAACCACTTTGTGCAGAGTTCTAATAACTCACTTATCACCACAAAACAGCAGAATCCTAATGCAAAGAGAGCTATTAATTTAATACTAAAATAGTATTATAAATAATTTCACGTTAAAAGATCTTAATAATCTCTTAACGTGTAACCATAGAACCATGCTTATTCAAATGAATACATTTTAGGTGAGTACTTATAATGTGCTTATTGATAAAATGTTTAAGCGTTAGCGTAGGCGTTACGACTTAATTGTTCACTGACCTAAAATCAGTATCATTTACTTAAAATATATGAATGCTATTATTCAACTGGAATAAGAGCAAAATTTCGCTAATCGATGTGTTTGCGACGTTAACTTGAAGCTCTTAATTTATGTTATAAATTATGTTTCACTACATCGTGGTTTAGTTGTGGAATGGGTTTCTATTAATATATACAGATATTAATAGAAACCGAAGAATAATAGAAAAAGAGTACTTGAAACCGGTGAGAATGTTTGACGAGACTGATGAATTTGGTCGAAGCGAAAGAGGTACGTAAGTCTAGAGAGAACTGGCATTCTATCCTCTCTGCTTTGTCTGTTAGGCAGGCTGTCGGCGTGATGTATAGTATGTAATTTATATATAGCGCCATAAGATCACAATATTCAATAATGAGCACTCAAAGAGTCCATTGTAAAGGCACCGTTATATCTTTCCGTTGAAGCAAGACTAATGTTTTTCCAATACCCATATAGTTGAAAGTGCATTTCTATTCTGGCATAAAGAGCGTCCCAGTTATATTGAATTTTTATTGCGTTCTGATTTGAAATTATTCAAAAAACATTCTGCTTTCAATATAGAGGGTATTTAGGGGGGATATATATACATTTTTCAAAAGTACGGGTATTGTATAATGAATATATTTTATTTATTTATACTTATTATATTCCTCACGCCTTCCCACATGGGTCCGAAGGTTCCCGAAGGTGTAGGCAGAGGTGTATAGGTAATACCCACGCACCCACTTTCCGCCAGAGATATATGTTAGCTGCCAACGTGACGGATGGCGAGTCCGTCGCCGTTACTCAAGCACGATTATACATGCGCCTTTGAATTACTTCTCAGACGTATGTAGGTTTCCCTCTCGATGTTTTCCTTCACCGTAAAGCTCGTGATGTGACTAAACACTGTTATTAAACTTAAATAATAAACTAAACTTTATTTCATTGAAACATTAAAAATAAAATAATAATAATATATCCTCACGCCTTCCCACAAGGGTCCCCGAAGGGGTAGGCAGAGGTGTATAGGTAATACCCACACACCCACTTTCCGCCAGAGGTATATTAGGTGCCAACGTGACAGATGGCGAGTCCATCGCCGTTAAAAAAAAAAAAACATTAAAAATGTATTAGGTATAATGTTAAATTTCTGACACAACTATTTGTGAGAATGTTGATCACGACTTTTATAAGTGTAAACATTCATCATTGACATCACAGTTGCATTTTTATTCATGTTTTAGTTATGTGCTTTAATATTTATACTGTTGACTTTAAATAAAAAAAAATTCATGCCATTCCTGTTTCAATTCAGTAGGCGAGATGCCTACGAGAGAGCGATAGATCATCATTGAACTCTCTGATGTGCTATCTAGGAGAGTGCTACAAGAGAGTGAAACACCTTGTAAGTTTATGTTTTGTAAGGATTTTCACAAAAATGTGTATATTTAAAAATATAGGTAAAATGCCGTTTAATTGTGAATTCAATTCACTCATTCATTTTATTCACTTTTGATTTTTCTGATGAGAAGTGTATGTCTGCCGCGGGTCACCAAATATAATAAATAATCCTACTCGACTTACTGTGTATGAGTAGGATAACGAGGTGTTTTTTAAACCATTTTATTCGGCACTATACTAGCTGATTTACATAGTAGCTACCGTGACCGTAGCCATTAGCACTCGATCAAGATTAGTAAAACAGTTGCCACTAATATAAGGGCGCGTCTTGGTGTACCGCTTACATGACTTTCTGAACTTCAATATCAAACGTTTATTGAGATGTTTTATTTATTACTCTTGAGTTTTACCATCCATGCCTTCTCACAAGGGTCCCGAAGGGGTAGGCAGACATGTGAAGTATGCACACATCCATCGCGTTCTTCACGGTGTAGACAGAGTGTAGTGCCAATACTCTAGGCTTAATTACATTTTTCATTCGACAATTTCTTGATCAATATTTTAACCAATCACCAATGTTATTGGAATATTTTTACATGAGTGCTCCTTAGATGTATTACAAGTATTTGTAATATGTATATCAATCACATTAATCGAATAACACAACTAAGATAAAACGGGCGATACGTAACATCGGTTCTTACTTCCGAAATTTTTATTGTTTAGAACTGAAATCGTAATATTGTTTGCAACTAAAAAAACATACATAGGCCATTGCGAGCAATTGCAATCAAACAACAAGAGTTCGTATGGCACAAGAGTAAATTTTGACAATGAAACTCTCTTTCACACTTTAAATATGGTTGTAATAGAACATTCTAACGCTTTGTGAACGAGGCATAGCGAGCTGTTGGGATATTACTAATTCCGCAATTTGTTTGCTTCCACTTTGACAAATAGCGATAGATAAGAAATTCGTGTTAATGGAGATGTTTATGCCTTAAACAAAGCTTTGTTTTGCTTTACACATACGTAAGAAGAACTTTTATACATAATATTAAATATTTGTCGTATACGTTTAATCACAACATGCGTACATTTCAGAATTAATTCAATGAAATGAATTTATCTGTGACAGTGAAATTACCACTGAAGAAAAGAGCGTGTCGGTACCTCTATCTACTGTTTCGGGTACCCTTGCGGAAAGGATTGCGGGACGAACTATGAACACAGATTCAGCTGATTCTTTCAAGAGATTAATAGAGTATACGAATAGTATGAAAAAACTAGCTCGTTGCTCAAAATAAGTACAAGTATAAAGATTATTCTATATATCAGATTATTATCGAACAACATGCATAAGTCTGAGAAGAAATTCAAAGGCTTATATATAGTCGTGCTTGAGTAACGACGATGGACTTGCCATCTGTCACGTTGGCACCTAAAATATATCTCTGGCGGAAAGTGGGTGTGTGGGTATTACCTATACCTCTGGCTACCCCTTTCGGGGACCCTTGTGGGAAGGCTTGGGGATATACATTATCGAATAAATTTTACTTCTTGTTCGTAAATAAGCATAATAGATAACTCTGTTTTGCTAAGCCGTTATCGCAGTTTAATAACTTGATAATGTTGTATTTGCTTTTAGTTAATTATTCGCCAGATCCATTACACCGACTATAGCTTTGATATAACTAAGCCTGATAGTATAATTAACATTGTATCAGTTAATAAGCTATTTTCAACCACAATAATCACAGTTCCATTCATAATTATTAATGCTGTATTTATGTTTAACAAACTAGCGTGCTTATTCAATATAATTGATGCAGGTAAATAATGTTTGAAGATGTGCTTACTAACAAACTTTAGCTTGATTTTTTTAGGTTTTAATGGTGCTTAAGTTTAAGTTCATACATACTATAAGACATGGACTTAAGGTACTCGTATACTTTAAAAGAAGAAGATAAAACACCCTATATAGAGTACCCTAAACCGAAGAGCATGTATAAAGGGAAAGTGGACGAAGCGAAACAAATATGTAAGGATCGTAGCAAGTGAAAAGAAGTGGTCTCTGCCTACCCCTACGGGAAAGAGGCGTGATTATATGTATGTATGTAAGATAAAACACTCTGAAGCAGTCAGTTTTAAATCAAAGGGAACTTGTTTGTGAACTTGATATTAACGACACTTCGGATATGTTACTTCAAATTTATGTCAATAATGCACAAAGTCGCAATATCTGGAAATTGTACAATGAACTAAAACCAGAGGAAGATCACGTTCCAACTACTTAGATCTTATCAATCGAACACTTAAAGATGGAGACATTAAAAGATTTAAATTTATGTTAGATCCAATTTTAGACTTAATTTTTCATTCCTAAAACTGTACTTTAACGACTCAAACAAAAACTAACTAAATATTTTGCTCTACCCAACTGAACAAAATAGGAAATAGAAGCAACTGCTAGCCCACAATAAAATAAACGTACATTTACCGCTGCTGCATAACGATCTAACAATTCTTTTGAAAAACGCTTTTCAAACACTGACACGATGAAAATAACCGGAACGAAAACTTAGTTCTCAAACAAAAAAATACTGCTGTATTTCACTCTCGCACAATTATTAAGTAGTAATACAACTTTTTTTTCTACTGAACTAGTAGATATTTTTAATACAGGAGTCATCACGCCTTGTGTGTTTTAGTTTAGTTTAGTCTTGTTTAATATTAGAGCCTACATTCACTTCATCCAGATATCATTATCAGCCTCGTCATACATGTGCGCATGGTTCGCAAGCTTTCTATTGTCATTGTCCCAGGTCACTGGGACCTGGGATGCTATCAACTTTATTTAGATTCCTTCGTATCGTGGTCGTCGTCAGCTTCTTCTTTCAGACACATCTGGTTTCTAATAATTTCTTCACTGATCCGATCTAAATTGCTGTTGAACTGTTGGTTTGCGAACCGCTTAATTGCCGATTCGATATTTTTATATCATGCAGAGTCTACCCAAACTGTATATGAGCGAAAAAGCTTTTGTGGCATGACGATCGCGATCATCCACTTCTAGTTTCATCATCGGCAAATTCTTGCATACTGGTTGTATCATTTGCAATCTTTAATATTCATAGTGACAGACTTAAATCAAAATATAACTACTTAGCGATTCTATTAGAACCCTGTTCTTCAACATTTTTATTCAAGTTAACCTTCGGGCGTAAAATTATCAGTGAGAATTTCTGTTTTCTGAAAACAAGAAGCCCATGTTTTGCCTAGAGTTGAGGTTGAGCTATTTTTAATCTTGAATGGGTTCATTTTCCACCGTACAAAGTAGAACTGTTTTTTTTTATGTGAAACATCTATAGCCGCACGTAAAACCGATTTCTGGCGTGGCGACGCATGCCGTGGCGACGCGTCGCCATACTTCAGTTACCATCGACCAATTGTCACAGTAATACCGTCCTCAGAGGAAACATCGAATATAACTATTACCGAAGTCGACGACGTTACGAATTAAGTAGTTACGATTTGAAATAAATTTTGTATTTAATGAAAATAAATGTTTATTCAATAAATAGTCATCGTTATCTAGAAAAAAAATGTAATATTTTATTTTAATATTATCCCATAGCTCAGTGCCGTGCTTTTAGGCGCTTATTCATGTTTAAAGAATAAGACAGTGCGGAGTGAATTAGGAAGAATAACAATGTATAATGATTTTATTATACATTATGGCCTCGATATTATGTTTTTTTTTCAAGTACACCCTTTTCGATGGAGATATAATAGCTGCCAACGTAGCAGCTACCAAGCACGTTGCTTACATTTCAGCCTTCCCCATACTAATATAAATCTCCGTTACCATATCTCTTTTATGAATCTCCTTAGTGACATGTGTGTTCCATGTACAATCAAAATTTCGGTACAGT
This sequence comes from Drepana arcuata, assembly GCA_016069955.1. Lineage (NCBI taxonomy): Eukaryota > Metazoa > Arthropoda > Insecta > Lepidoptera > Drepanidae > Drepana > Drepana arcuata. The sequence goes on from JACCPG010005673.1 coordinate 8,539, forward strand.
CCTGACACATATTGTACATTATCCGGGCCATTTCATAAATCAGGGTAATAAGCTATCTTATTTCACATTCTGACACACATAAATCATAATATACTCTTAAAGCACCATTAGTGTGTACGTGTTGAAAAAGACGGGCCTTAATTTCGAACACGTTTTATACGTGATCACATACAAAAGGAAATAACTACATGGCTTGTATTTATAGCGAGAGAAACTAATGCATTTTAATATTTACATAAATTATTATATAATTAAATAAATAAATTATAATTGTAATGTATTTCAATGAATTCCTTCCAGAATATCTCGAGGGATTGGCATAGGTGTTTTAGTATACACATTTCAGCGTATAGGTGCTACAGGTGACATCGTGAGAGACTGAACTGACTTCACATACGATGATTTCCTTTAAGATTCCTTCCAGTTCGGTGCCAAATCAAGTTTTGTGGACATTTATTTTTAATAAAACTTTCTTAATTATCAAAAATGCCTTAAGTTTTCAACTTTACACCTAACTGTAAAAGTTTGTCATGTCTGGGAGGGCAAAATATGTTCACTTTGTCACTCTCACTCACTGGTAGGACCGGATATAGATAACATTTGAAATAGACGACGGACATATAGAAAGGATGAGTGAAGAAAGACTGACAAAACAGATATAAAAACAAAAGTGTGTGCAAGAAGAGGCAGAGGAAGGCCACGTTCCAACTACCTGGATCAAATAGATCGGACTCTGAAGGACGGGAACGTTAAGAGTACTCGAAACCGACGAGCATGTATGAAGAGACTGATGAATGTGGACGAAGCGAAAGAGGTATGTAAGTCTAGAGAGAACTGGCGCTCTATACTCTCTGCCTACCCCGTTAGGGACTTGGCGTGATGATATGTATGTATGTATGTATATATCTTATTAAGTCGTAAAAAAAACAGTTATATTGAAAAATTTGTTGGTACCTAAATATATTTATGTAATAGACTAAATTATACCTCCAAAATATAAAGCAGACACTCTCTCAAACATTTCATCGGCGGGATTAAAGGAAACGATTCCAATTTCGAAGCACGTACATAACAATTTGTACGTTAGCGAAGTAAAGGCTCACACGAGATCCTCCTTAAATTTGCCTCAGTTCTCAAGCGGAAAATCCAATGATTTAGTGGGCTAAAACCTTATCATAATCTTGCACGTCCCTCATATTTCATGCTGAGTTACTGCTCGACTCACCGCGGTTTCACTGTTTAAACTATTTTATAAAGTTTGAACTGATCACTAAGGGTGTTTTGTATTAGAGTTAACCTCCTTACTACAAAATATAGCATCAGAAGTTTTTGCCTCTATTTTCGATATGACAAATAGTATGTGGTATTTGAAATCATTCAAATTTGGATCCTTCTTAGCCGTCTGGTCTAGTGTTCAGCAGTTCTCGATGCCTGGTCGCAGGTTCGATTTTCAAACTTTCAAAAAGTGAGGATATGTTATTATTATTATAGAATCTATGGTGAACAACGTGCTCACCCAGATTCTTAATCACCTAAATACATATTGAAAAGGACCCCTTTCCTATATAATACTCCAATGGTATAATTTTTATAGAATTTATGTGTTGACGTACAATGCTTATAATACTTTACTAACTACTCTATTAAGAACATAATAAATTCTACATTATTTAGAAAAGATATACATATTTTGTACACGTAATTAGACCCAGTATTAAAGAGCAAGCAATTTTAAATTTACAACAGTAATTGTTTTATCAATAAGGAAATTGCTAAATACACTTCAAAAGGTTTCGAGTCCATGAACATTTTACATTAAATAAAACCTTTGTATTTATTAACCAAGTCAAAGAAAAGTTTCACAACAGAAACGCAAAGGTGGCTTCCTTACTTTTTTCTATTATAAACGCCTTCGTATGTTTTGTTTTATAAAAGTATGTTTATACGAGACTGTTAATCACCACATGAAAAGTTAACAAGCGATAAACCTTACCTACCTTAATACAGAATAAATAACGCCACTCGTACACACCCTCTCGCCGATGGCATTATAGACTTATATACAGCTTTTTTCACACTCTTGAATATTGATGGAAATAGCAAATCATGGTAAAACCTTAACGTACTGCATCCACAATACAAAACCAATGAAATCACTTAGCAAACAATCAGATAAGGAAAATAAATACCTAGGTTTGCTTCGATCGAAGTACTTATATAGAGCTCGAATACAAACGTTGTTTGAATTATTATGGTCTATTAAAAATGGCCTTTTAAAATGGGCTGCAAATGGATCTTCTTTTCAAATTGGGTCTACGATAGGTCTCAAACATACACTGTTCAGGTGTTACTTAGGTACATTTATTGCTCAGCTACATAATTCATACATACATATCATCACGCTGACTAGAGCACCAGTTCCCTCTAAAATGACAGACTGTTTTTCACTAAGCGTTTTTATAAGCAGTAACTGTTTCTCTAGACGTTCTCAACGAACGCTTAGTTTCAGAAGCAGGTCTTTCCGAATGCTGGTATGGCTTGTTTATAATAGATATCATCAAGAGGAATATCGTACCGTAAGGTATAAACAGACCTTTGATCATAAAAATAAAGTACCTTTGCTGAAGCCAAAGAAAATATTTCGCTTGGCTTCACAAAGAATTACAATAACAAGTTTTAATCTGCGTTTAATAACTTGTGTAAACCTCCCCAAGCTGACCTCTCGGGCTGATATTCAAAGTTCGTTTACTTAACTTAGTCTATGCTTAAGTTTTACCTTCCGTTGTATACATTTTACAATATTTTTAAGATTTTCATAAAATTATAATAATACTACTAGAAATTAAAATCATTTACACACAATAATCCAACAAAGTTCAAAGACAAAACCCTAATTATTTATTAACAAAATTAAAAACTGAAGTAAGTACCTGCCTATTATTGTAATATATATATATACATATCATCACGAGAGTATAGAGGCAGAGTATAGAGCGCCAGTTCTCTCTAGACTTACATACCTCTTTTGCTTCGTCCACATTCATCAGTCTCTATAATATATGTACATAATGTTCTGTAACAGAACATTATTAATACATTTTCTTGGTAATAAATACCTGTGAAAGTTTTAGGTGCGGTTGTGGAATTCTGCGAATACCACTTTCGAGAACTCGTAATTTTGCGTTTGATATTCTAATTTCGTTGTAACTAGATATACATATTCATAAAAAAGTAGGCTCTATTATTATGGAAAGCTGGCTAGTATGGAATATTAACCTAGATCCGCAAAATAAAAACTTCTAGCTAACGTTTATTATTAACTCATTTCTCGTGAAACTTATTTGACAAATAGCAGGTTGGAAAATGCTATTGAGGGGTTGAAGCAATCTAAAAAAACCTATACAGTCAAGAATGTAAAGATGAACATAGTTTGTACCAATGAGTTTCTATGAACTACCTACTATGCCTACCCCGTTAGGGACTTGGCGTGATGATATGTATGTATGTATGTAGTTTCTATGAACCTGTAAAGTGATTTGACACACCACGAGTTTTGCAGTGAACGAAAACTATGAGTGGAAACATATACGTGTCAGAAAATTGGAAGACAATAATCGTGTTTGAAAAACGGAGACTAATTCGCCAAATGTTAGGTTGACATCTTAAATCTATAGAGCTAACTACGAAGACGCGCCCCACTATTGTTCCTTATAGTTTATTGTGTAAGTGTGCAACCTTCCACTAATGTTTGAGTATCATGGGTACACACTGATCAACTCTGAGAGCACAAGAACACTTTTTTTTTTTGTATAGTCTCTCGTAGCGTGAGTTCCGGGAACTTTTGCTACTTAACCGGTCAATGGCGAGACCTAGGCCTCCAGCCAGGCACTTTATTTCTAAGCAACACAAAGGGCACCCCCTGTGGGGTAACAACCTCGGCTTAGGGCGTTGCTGGATCGCGAGCAAGGGAGCTGGGCTGGACTGGTAATTTTATTTAAATATTATTTGGGGGCGGGATTTGCGCATCTGGCTCGGCGCGGGCCGGCGTTTGCGGCGGGGGTCGGGGGGGAACATTACGGCTTATTCGCGTCGAGCCTCGCCGGTGAGGACGGAACAGTGGTCGGTTTTGTGTAGTGTTGGTATGTTTTTGTCGGGTGTCCTGGAGGACCGTTATGTCGTCATCCGGTTCGATGACGGCTTGTCTTGGACGCCTTATCACACAAGCACACTTCCATTGATTATTAATTTATAATTGGTGAGGTGCGGATCGTAGATGACACTATCTGTATCTCCAGCGTAAGCAGGGCGTATGGAGAGAGTGATATCCAACACTTCGGAGCGACTTCGAAGACCGTGATGATAGTTAATAATAATAATATATATATATATCCTCACGCGTTCCACAAGGGTCCCCTAAGGGGTAGGCAGAGGTGTATAGGTAATACCCACACACCCACTTTCCGCCGCCAGAGGTATATTAGGTGCCAACGTAAGTGATGGCGAGTCCACGTCGTTACATACGCCTCTTTGAATTTTCCTCTCAGACGTATACTTCGATGTTTTCCTTCACCGTAAAGCTCGTGGTGTGACTAATCACTGTACTTAAGATCAGAAAAACTCATTGGTACAGTCGGGATTCGAACTTGCGATCTTTGTGTCGCAGGCAACTTGCTCGAACCACTCGGCCACCACGGCTAGTTAATAATACAAATATTTTTTAACCATATAATTTGTATTACAAACATTCGCTTAAACATAATGCTGAAACAAAATTCTTAGCACGCCAGTATTTCATACACGCTCTCTTAACCCGGTGTCACTCGAGTCTGCCGAGATAAATGGACTGTCCTACAGTTTGTACCGCGCCATCGCTTGGTTTGTTTACCGTGCTGAGAAAATTTTACGGTATTTTGTACCTGTTATTCAAAGGTAAATAAGATACCGCAAATTGAAGTATTAGCATTTTGGATTGTTGAAAATTACAAGCGGCATTTATATATAACTTGCCACCTACCGACAGGAACCTCGAAAGGGTTGGTAGAGTTGTAAAAGGCCTTTTCACCGGAGATTTATGTGCCAAAATGACAGATGGCAAGTCTTTGAATGCGTTTTGTAACTTGAGCAAGCTTCGTTTCGATAATTCCTTCGGCTTAAAGCTTGTGATGTAATTATTCTATAATTAAATAATTAGTCTAAGATAAGAAAAACTCATTGGTACCAATCGGGGTTTGACTCACAATATTTACCACTCGGCCACCATAGCTGCGATTTCGCGCGCTTTTAAGTAACCTTACGTCATTGTGTCAGTTACATTGAAAAGGTTTTCTTAATTGTTTTCTGGTACCATTACTGTCAGGAAGACAAACATGTAATGAAAAAGGTTAAATTCCAAAGAGTATACAAAAAAGTTACCAACATAAAAAAGGTGTTCTTCTCTAAAAATCCGAATGAAAAGTGGGTTGTGAAATGAAAGAATTCAAACGTCAGAGTGGTTGAAGTATATGATATGCAAGGAATATATTGCATTGCTTTTTGTAAAGTTTACAACTTCACGCGTATAATTTACGGCCTGGAAAGCAGACTTACACATCTCACCTAGAAATTAGCAACTCATTCGAACAGAAGCGGTACTGCTTACTGCTCTTTCGACCACATGCTCCACAGGAATTATGTTATCTGTGGACACTGTTTGTTTATGTAATAACTTTATTGTAATTTATGTTTTTCTTTTTTTATGTGAGACTGTTTGTGTTCCTAAATAAAGTAAAATAAAAATAAAATAAAGTAACAATATGCGTACATTAGTACGCAAATATATACATTCGAGCTAAGTAAGCGGTAAAAAGTTAGCAAAAATGATTTCACTAGGACAGTGATAGAATTCCTGACTTGATCTTGATCTTGATGTCGTGGTCTCGATCGTGCTGAGAGTATGTAATTAACACGAATGGGAGGCCAAAACTCTGGTTGGATGGCTGAATGGATAGATAGATTTTCAGCATAATTTCGCTTGTAGCGAGCGGTAATTTTTGTACTCACCCTGTTTGGAAGGGTTTGATGCTTGAGTTGTAAAAAGATAGACAGTAAAGTACCCACTCCTGTTAGTTCATACGCCTCTAACGAATGAGCCTAGTCACGCAATTTCAGGTTAGGGACCAAAAGTTCCTAAATCTCAAGCTACGAGTGTAATAAATAAATACTTATTAGAATAATAAAGGTAATAGGGTGAAGAGAGCGGTGGTGGCCGGGTGGTGTGAGTAATTGACAGCGACACAAAGATTGCAAGATTGCAAGTGAAGGATGGATGTGTATCGAGAGGGAACCTGCATACGTTGAGGTTTTCCCTGGAGAGTACAGCATGGAGTTCTTCAAGAAGGGTATGAAAGGATTTCTGCAGGGTCGGCAACGCGCGAGTTATACCTTGGTGTTGCACGCGTCCATAGGCGGCGGTAACCGCTTAACATCAGGCAGACTGCATGCTTGTTTGCCACCCATGTGGTATAACAAAAATGAATAATAAAATAACGCTCAAGAAGAAATTCAAAGGCGTATGTACAGTGTGGGAAAGCGTTAAGATATTATTATTATTATTATAGTATCTATCGGTAAACATCGTGTTAATAACATAATTTTAGCTTGCAGCATTTGTCAATACCAAATCTATGAATCATCGACACTATTTTAGTACGCGAAGGATGATTTAACTAATAATTTTTAATATTCAAAATAACTCTAACTCAGCGACACCTTTACTGAATTGAGGGAGCATGATTCCGTTTGAAATCCGACTGTGGTGAACAGTTCAACAGAACTGTTGGAAACTGCGAGTTTGCGAGTTTGTTGCTAATGTATTAACATCCTTAACTTGCACACGCTGCGACATCAGAGTAAATAAATAGGTACATACACACAAGTGTGAACAGTTCAAATTAGTGCCAAATATTACACATAGCGAGTAAGTTTTGTTAAACTTATATAAAGCGTAAAGAATTTTTGATTACTATTTGTTGGGAATGCACGAAAGGTGGACAGGGGATTGAAATTTCAAACGAATTAAAGATAGACTGTATTAACATATGTATATGGGATAGAAGTTATATTCACGAAATATTTTATTATTGACCGAAGAATAGAACAACGTCTGCCATTGCTCTTTTCAACCATAGAGTATCTTTTAAAACTTCAAAGAGATATATCCCAAACAAACCATAATTTTAATCAATCTTAGCTCCTAGACAATGAAATCCTACGTATATCTATCTACACGGCCTTCAAGAAGGTAGGCAAGGGTGTCAACTCATCAGTCGGTTTCTCGGTAATGCTATCCCAATTCGATTACTAGTAAATACTCTTCCTGAGCTATTTTCAAAGTTCTTTGTACACTTCTGAGATAACCCCTTTCTTTCAAATTCATAACATGCGTATACCTCAATAAATTGGCTTTGACGATTGCCTTTTACTCCCCATTCGACGTAATTTGTCTAAGGCGGGCGTAATAGCGTGCGTGAATACGGCATATTCGTACGTATGACATATAACGTAATTTAAGTACATTTTGAACGTGTGTGGAATATCAGGTACTTCGTTATAGTGACACTCAATGCTTCAAATACAAGTAGAGATAGACTGAGAATTGCCACAAATTGTCTTATATAAAAAATAAAATATATTACAGTCGGGACAACACAATGAGTACTATAATAATATAGTCACGCGTTCCCACAAGTACCCACACGCCCATTTTAGGTGCTAACGTGACAGACGGCAAGTCCATCGCCGTTACTCAAGCACGGCTATACATAAGAATTTGAATTTCTTCTCAAACGTATGAAGGTTTCCTCTAGATGTTTTACTTCAGCGTAAAGCTCGTGGCGTGAATAATTACTGTACTTAGTTAACAAGAACTTATTGAGATGGGATTCGAGCTTTTAAGCTTTAAATTGAATTTTTCCTTAGTAAGTACTACATACATATTATATGTCTTTGAAATTTCGTTTAATGAATTTTTAATTAAAATGTTGTATGGTATCATTAGGGACGAATCATAGAAAACGTCAGTTCAAAGATCCCCTACCTTACTTGATCTGATCGAATACCATCAGCTGAGTTCCCGTGTTTAGTAAACACTTTAATTATTCCTGGAATATTCAGCAATATTTAATACAGTTGAAATCAAAACGTAAATAGGCTACAAGCGAAGTCACGAACAACAAACAACATTAATAATGATGTTGATAATCCAGTTTGTTGACAACATAAGCTACGATAGTGATAACAAAACTACCGACTCCATTAATTCAGTTCAAATTATATTATGTTTGCATTTGTTTCGGAAACTCGAGTGAGTTCTTTGTTTAAAAATTTAAAAAGAGAATACCGATGCTTTTTTCTACACATTTCGTCTTGAGATCATCAGGTGCTGATCTAGAGATTCTTGCTATACACGAGTTACATACACAAGACTGCCAGAATCCATCACCATCGTGATACCTCGTTATATTGAAATACTTTATCAACCAGACCATGGTCTGTTACATAATGTGATGTTTAAATGTACATAGAGATTGAACCGTGCGTTTGGTCACATATATTGGCATTCAGTTTTTTCCGTGGGTAGGTATTTCTATATTTAGATACCTCTTAACTCCAACTAATATGCAAAATTTTACAACAATTCAATCCAATATTTTTAATAGGTTCCCCAGGAGAATAAAGCATGGATTTATTAAAGAGAATAACAATAATTATAGAATCGTTGAGGTACCCACACCTCCAATCATAAACTAATTAAATTAAGCCCTTTATTGAAGGTTGTGGAGGTCGGATGACAGTCGTTTCGCGTAAAGGTCTGCACATTCGTCACACCGATTCGGATCGAGTGTCTAAAGCAGCAATGTTTTGAAAAATATCAAGAGATGATCGAACTATGCAAAGTTGATATTTCAACTTTTTTTTTATACCACATGGATGACAAGCAAGCATGCGGTCCGCCTGATGGTAAGCGGTTACCACCGCCTATGGAAGCTTGTAACACCAGGGGTATCACTCGCGCGCTGCCGACCCTGCAGGAATCTTTTCACACCCTTCTTGAAGAATTTATTCATGACTGTAGACGTCGCTAGTGACGATCAGAGATTCTTAGCACTCAATTATACACTTTATAATAGAAGACCTAAGTTATATTATATTTTGTTACGGATTGGTCGTAACGATGATTTGAGTCGTATAAATAAATCTCTAGGGTCAGTGCACTTAGTTAGGTCAAGTAAGTAAGAACACACTCTTACTTACGGAAATTCACACTTTACTGGGTGAAAAGAGGATTGAAATTTCCATGAAAGTGCCCGAACAAATTACAGATTTATAAGTAAACTTGTAGAACTAAATTTGCTCGTTTCATAACCGTACATTCTCATGTTTCGTTTGATTATGATGCGGATTCAATCTTAGTTATATCACTAGTGTCAATGGCAAGCTTGAGCAACGTCAGTTTCATTTAAAATCTCGCTTCATCCCTTCACAAAAGACCAGTGGCTCCTGTCATATTTTAATCTTCGACCGAACAATGCTCTGCGCGTATAAAAGAAGTGTACGTTGTTTGTTCTCTACCGTAACTCTAAGATATTACAATTTGTATAAACATATACATAAAACTAAGATCAAAGAGAGCAAAAGGAAGGAATTGCATCAGAGATGCTGACAAGTCCAAACATTTAAGATGAAATAACTTATCCCCAGTTTGATATTTATCATGATGTTTATTTTATATTATTTCAGTTCTAAACATTCATGCCAGTATTCTTGGCACGTTGTCGCGAGATACCGATTTGGTGAAATGGTCGAGAGTTTTTTTTTTTTTTTGTATTGTCTCGTAGCTTGAGTTCCGGGAACTTTTGCTACTTAACCGGTCAATGGCGAGACCTAGGCCTCCAGCCAGGCACTTTATTTCTAAGCAACACAGCTAAGGGCACCCCCTGTGGGGTACGAACATCGGCTTAGGGCGTTGCTGGATCGCGAGCAAGGGAGCTGGGCTGGACTGGTAATTTTATTTAAATATTATTTGGGGGCGAGATTTACGCATATGGCTCGGCGCGGGCCGTCGTTTGCGGCGGGGGTCGGGGGGGAACATTACGGCTTATTCGCGTCGAGCCTCGCCGGCAAGGATGGAACAGTGGTCGGTTTTGTGTAGTGTTGGTATGTTTTTGTCGGGCGTCCAAGGTCGAGAGTCAGATCTTTTATTTTTAAATAGAAAGTTGTACCTAGAACACTGTCTTTTGTAAATATTGTAAATTGTTATTAAAAACGTGTGTAGACATCGAGTATACGCATACATTTTGAATGACTTCACTGTCATAATTGATGTATTAACATAAGGATTGTTTGATATTAAATTCCAGCTGAAATTTAAGAACAGTATTTTCTTCAGTGTCTAGTCTATCGTCTTATTTCTAAAGGCAATTATTTCTACAATTCTACGAGTCCCAAGCTATAGGACTAGAAGGCACAAACCTCATTTGCAATAATTGCGGCTGAAACGAGAGGCATTATGCGACATGGCCATACTTACCTCACTTGCATTCGGCGACGCTTATAAACGGAACTATTGCTAGGCGCTTCTTGAGTGCTTTGCTCGCGCAATAGACATAGAAATAAGCATTTGAATAGGACGTCAATATTTTTTTCAAGCTCGATAAATGCTCTCCAGGGTAAAATCAGGGTTACTGCGTTATTTATATATTTTACACAATGTACAATTATTTTTGCATAGTGGCTGAAACGATTCTAGCAGGAAAATTTCCAAAGCTACTTTTTCGAACTCCACGCGGGCATAAGCTAGTCTACAATATATTCGATAGAACATATTTCAGAAGATAGACTTTTGAAACATATTGTCAGTATGTCAGCAATAAGGACTTGTTACATTTTTTTCGTCGCATTTAAGATACCATATAGACGTAGCAATATTGTAAAAAGTTTATAGATTGTCGGATAAAATTTAACACAGAGTACGTGCCCACAGCTTAGGTCAGTGAGTGGCTCAAAGATTGCAAGTTCAAATCCTGACTACCCCACCTGAATTGAAATACTTATTGGTACATATTATCTCTTCTATAACAGGCGTAATTTATATAATTTCCACAAAAAATAATACGCTTTGAAACATCGAGAAGTACAACTCGCATAAGCGGTGAAATAACGAACAAATATGAAGCTTTCTATCAGAAAATGTTTCATTCAGCCTTGTGAGACCGAAAACTTTTTTAATAACGGACAACAAAATTGACGTAGATACAAACTAACGTGTTTTGACAAAATCCTTGCTAAAATTTTGGTGTATATTCCAAAAGGTCGAAAATTTTAATCAAAATATCCTCACGCCTTCCCACAAGGGTCCCCGAAGGGGTAGGCAGAGGTGTATAGGAAATCCCCACACACCCCTTTCCGACAGAGGTATATTAGGTGCCAACGTGACAGATGGCGAGTCCATCGCCGTTACTCAAGCACGACTATACATACGCCTTTGAATTTCTTCTCAGACGTATGCAGGTTTCACCTCGATGTTTTCCTTCACCGTTAAGCTCGTGGTGTGACTAATCACTGTACTAAATTTTAATCACTATGTATATAATATGTACGTACCTATTATATTTAACAAAATCTTCTGCCGCATATTTGTATCTGTTCGCGATAACCTTAAAAAAATCCAAATGGTTTTTTATTTATGGACAAAGTGATTCATGAAAAAGATTCAAGTGTATTGTTTGTTAAGTTTTTGTAAATTGGTTGAAAAGAGCTGATGGGACTCTACTACAGATATAGAGATATATATATATATAAATGCAGTCATAATAAATGCTTACTACTCGCGCGATGCTGGACCGCATAGCCAGTAATGTATATTTCATCTTCCCTAAGTCACCAGATGTAACATGTAAAACGGCCCAGCCACTGTAAAAATCGTAAAATTGAGTTGAGAGAGGGTAGGTAGAGAGAAAGGCAGATGGGAGTACACATGCTAGCGAGTAGATAGCACGAAGCTCGATTGAATTGTACATAAAACGATATTCAATACTTTATTATTGGCATTATTATTATTCATGAGGAAACAGGTATAGCTGTGGAAATCTATACTAATATTATAAAGAGGAAAGATTTGTATGTAAGTATGTTTGTATTGAACAGGCTCCGAAACTACTGGACCAATTTAAAAAATCTTTCAATATTGGAAAGCTGCATTCACCCTGAGTGACATAGGCAATATTTTTTTTTATAACGAAGTCTTATGTCTACCCGTGCGAAGCCGGGACGGACCGCTATTAATTATAACAAACTAACTACTAAACCAAACTTAATTATAGATAACTTCTGAGAAACAGAAAATCTTACTATAAATGTTAATTGTCGTGTTGCTAATAAAACATCCATAGATAAATCTTTAAGTTACCTCCGTTTCAAATTGTTATATTATACTCTCTCTCTGGTCCAGTGCTCAGAGCTTCTGACTTCGAAGATTGAGGTATCGGTTCGATTCCCGTTGAGTCAACAATTGTTTTTTGTCTACATATTTTGATTAAATTAAAATAATAAATAGAAAGCTATATCACATTTGTCTTGCAAGACTCATTCGGTTCATCTACCTTCCCGTTTCTCTTCATACATCCACGTCGATGAATCTTCAATGATTATTTGTGCTGTCTCATCCGGCCTTGAATATTTGCTGTTATTATTTGTATCCTTAATCATATATTCAAATAAGGTAGGCCTATAATATACTGAATATACAAATAATTTGACTCCAATATTTTCCCATGCGTTCTAGATCGTAGTGGGTAAACATAGCAACGAAATTAATATGTTCCCGGTACTCTATTTACGTGAGGAGGTTGCGTATTTGTAGAAAGGCAAGTCGTCAGAAGATCTCTCCGCAAGAAGTAATACAAATAATGGTGCAGAGTACCTATATAAGATGTTAAAGCCAAAGTTTTATTTTAAACATACAAGACCTCACCTTTATCATCAACTTGGCAGTATGATCTGCGATGATCGAGCGTCCATAGGCGGCGGTGACCGCCGTGACATGTGACCGGTATCAGGGGTCATGCTTGGTTGCTACCCATCTAGTATAAAAAAAACGAAGGGTTTTTACCACATGCATTCCTTGGGAGATTTTAAAGCTGCCAACATTACCGATTTGAGTGTTTTAAGCAAGCTGTATTGATCCGATAGGTGACTATGTCGTAGGCTACGTCGATGTCTCATATTATTAAGTAAATATATCATTAAGTTTTATTCTTAACTAGCTGTGTCCTGCAGTTTCATCCGTGAATTAGATTTTTTCTGGTATAATCTCATAATCTATATGTTAATTCACGTAAGAACCTTTATTGAAGCTAAATTTCATTCAATTATATTACACCTTCACGAACTTTTTTTTAATTATGTATAGAAGACGATAGAAGGAAATATTTTATAAAGAAGAGTATTTCGAATAGTACGCCCTCTAACTCATACAATATAAAAATACTGAACATTTAATAGAGTGAAGATTTCACGGTGTCCGCCTCTTGAGAGTTGACATGGATAAATTGAACCTCCGCCTTTTGCCATTTTATGGTTCCATGAGAATAATACAAAGCGATTTTGCAAGATGTAAAGCCTAGTAAAGCAAAATGTATTGTGTTTGTATACTGCATTTTGAATAAATCTCCAATGTTTCCATTCAGATAAATTATATCATGAAGAAAATAATCTATTTGTAAAGTGTAATCGTAGTTGATATTTATTTTAAGTCTGAAAATTTGTCGATTCATTTTATTGACCACAGCCACTTTCATGCACGCGTGCCTCGAAAGGATAGGCATATGCACTAGTTTATTTTGCCCCAAAAGAAAATCTTTGGACTTGTGCAATTATTTCTTTTATACAAACATTGGTGTTGCGCTAAAAAGCACTGGGGAAGTCTATACCTATATTCCTTTACCGCGAAGCAGGTAGTCTGTGTTCGTTTTGTTGTGTTAGTTGAAAAGGCAACTGTGATAGTTAATTACTGGGCACAAGAGACTGAATAATGTTATCTGAAGGGGAGGGCTGTGCAGTCTACTGCAGACTTAATGTGGTGATGCAACTAATTATAAACGGTGGAAAAACTTCACGTATATATCGCGTCGTTTATTTGTTTGTTGTGATTTTAAAGACGAAGAAAGGTAAGTTACTTGGTTTTGGACATATAAATAGTATATACGTGGGAAAGATTGACAAAATATTTATGGAATGCAAAAGTGTGTGGGAAATACGTAAGAAGACCAGATGGCAAGGACCTAATCAAATCGATAAAATATTCGGGGATAAGAATGTCAAGAGAACTGGAAACTGGTGCACATTTATGAGGATAATATAATATATCCTCACGCCTTCCCACAAGGGTCCCCGAAGGGGTAGGCAGAGGTGTATAGGTAATACCCACACACCCACTTTCCGCTAGAGGTATATTAGGTGCCAACGTGACAGATGGCGAATCCATCGCCGTTTCTCAAGCACGACTATACATACGCCTTTGAATTTCTTCTCAGACGTATGCAGGTTTCCTCTCGATGTTTTCCTTCACCGTAAAGTTCGTGGTGCGACAAATTTATGAGGAGACTGATAAATAATAAATAAATACCTTGGACTATTCCACACAAATTGACCTAATCCCAAATTAAGCAAAGCTTGTGTTATGGTAACTTGACAACGATATATTTACTTATATAAATATATATATATACATAAATACATAGGACATCCAAGTCTAAGGTAAAAATACTCGTGTTCATCACACAAATATCTGCCCTCAGCGGGATTCGAACCCGCAACCTCAGGTTTCGCAATCAGGAGCTCTAACCACTAGACCAGACGGTCGTACTGATGAATTTAAACCAAGCAAAAGAGGTCTGTTATTCTAGACAGAACTGATACTCTACTCTCTCTGGCTACCCTATGTCGGACTCAGCGCAATGACATGCATTTTTGTACATCATCAATAAAGAACGTTGGGCTCACGTGTTCGTAATGTATCCTAAGTAGCAAAGTTACGGCTATTAGTCATGGTTCTCATATAAAAAAAATGTGTACCATCTCTATTTTACACTCACCCTCCAAAACAGCATTAGCTTCTTTAGCAATGTAATCAGATTAGGAAAATAATACTGGTGGTAAAAAATTTACTTGTAAATATAGATTTTAACCTTAAATTCTGAATCCATACTAAGTCTCAAATCAATATTCGAAGTCAGTTCCTTTCAACGCAGTCTCGAGAACAAAGAATTCCATTAATATCCAAGGAGGCCTGAATAAAAACAAAACCCTTTTATAAATATTAACAATAACCTACCTCTAACAATAAGCAATTTCTTTTGAAAAAAATTCGTGGACAATATTCGTAGTAAATTTCTTTTGGTTTAGGAATACAATATTTACTTAACAAGCTTTGAAAAATATTTTAGGATGAAAAATTGAATGGAATTGATTTTTCAAATTGACTTCACAGTTGTGTTGTTGGTTGTTCTTCATTTTTGCGTTTTTTGTTTTTTTTTCAGTTTATTGTAGGTACTTCATTTAAATAATGCTTAAATAATGCCGTGGTGGCCGAGTGGTTCGAGTAGTTGCCTACAATACAAAGATAGCAAGTTCGAATCCCGACTGTACACCGCGAGCTTAACGGTGAAGGAAAACATCGAAAGGAAGCTTGCATACATTTGAGAAGAAATTCAAAGACTCGCCATCTGTCACGTTGGCACCTAAAATATATCTCTGGCAGAAAGTGGATATGTGGCACCTATACATCTTTGCCTACGTTCGTGAACCCTTGTGGGACCCTTTTGGCGGGAAGATATGGTTTCAGTATTAAGGTAACAAAGTAGACGTTCTCAAGTATTACTTTTTACTTCAAATGTATCAAACTTGCATTTTATGTTTAATTTAAATAAAAAATTAAACTAGAATTATCCTTAGTTACAAATTCTACACAATATTTATCGTACTAAATTTGTCCCAGGAATTGCCATGAATCAACAAATTAGCTAGAAAGCACATTTTCCGACTCGAAAAATACTGAGGTTATTGGCGCCCAACGTGTGACCTATACCATATTTACTTCTTTTTTTTATGTTGTCTCTCGTAGCGTGAGTTCCGGGAACTTTTCCTACTTAGCCGGGCGGCCTATACCATCAATCACTATCATGGCTTTGTACCCCGATAACAACTTAAAATGACTTCGTATGTGAAAACCAAATATGTTTGAATAGAGGCAGGTAGGTTTTTACTTTGAGCACTTATAATATTTATGATAGAGTCCATTTAAGCGTAACTTATCTGCTTTGATAAATCTAATTAATGTTTCAAGAAGAAGGTATGGTTACGTGTACGTCATGGGGTTATATATAAAATGTTAACGACTACAGAAACACGGGACTTCTTATGAGACACAATATACATAGTTGGACAAATTCAATTTGAACGAGAGATACAGTGGGCCCCAACTCTTTTCAGCAAATAGTTTAACACTCGGGGGTGCTCTTGAAAAACCAGCTGTGCCAGTATTCGTTGAATTATAAGCTGAACTGTGACTTTATTTAATTAAGAGTGCGAAAGAGACAAAGGGCGTATTACAGACATTTATATCTTTCACTCATAATGACGGCAATATTAAGGTATCCGTCTAAGGATCTTACAAATTGTTTCTTTTTACCACAACTACCGCAGCTTCTTAAACTAACTAGAAAGAAATAGAACTTCCATAAAGTTCCAGTCTCATAAACTCCAATCATATGGACGATACACCCATCCATCCAGTCACAAATGAATTACACTCAGAGTGCATGTACGGGTAATCGTTGAGTGCGGAGAGAGTGCCCGTGATAGAATAGTAGGCATACTCCAATTACGTTTGTGGTCTGCGGGTGGAGAGAAGCTTATACTTTCACCTGTTCAAATAATTATGTTATATTTTTTATAATTATTTTTTTTATTTTATATTTTTTGGTAAAGTTCGAATCCTCAGATTAAAATGATCAAAATCACAATCATGGAATTTACCTAACATATCGCTGAACCTATCTAGCTTAGCAAAATTCTTCAGGCATAGTTATCATCTAAGATTGATCTCTGTAATCTGAGCTGAGCGCACCGTACCGAGTAATAATTAGTCTCACTTGGGGAGTAACACGCTATAACATAGTATTAAATTTCAAGGGTTACCTTGTTTACATTATAATATTGTTTTAGTTGGTAAGCCTTCCAAAGTAAATTAATTAATTCGGTTCAAACTAAAACTACAGCCTGAACTAACTAATCAAATATGTGTGTAACTAAAACCTTCTTATAAACAACAGTACAATTTTGCTATTTTAACACGACAGGCGCCAATTATTTAAATTGTACAGCCTTTGGTGGAAGTGGAAGCAGTGGTGGATTAGCCACACAGTCAGAGCAGCAAATGCCACGAGCCCTGGTAACCACATCACAGCACACATATAGTTATATTGTGTGTTAACCAATATAACAAGGACGTCATTATTAATTAGAAACCTTATTCATAACGCAGGAACACAACTCAAAAAAAAATATGTATGGCTGCGGACTAATAACGTGGAGGTCCTGTCCCAGTCGGGCAGCTCCTATTCGAACGAGAAACCCGTAAGTTATCAATTTTATAGTTGCTAACTTAAAGCAATACAAGGATCTCTTCATATAATTTGCTACAAGCCCCGCGCTTACTCAATTCGAGACTAAGGAAGTTTATAATAATAGTCATTATTTTTGGAATTGATTGAAGAATCAAGGATGGGAACGTTTGCTTTAGCGCTTTGGATAACCTGAAGCGAAATAAGTCCGTAAGTTTTGAGAACACCGGAACACTATATTATCTTTCCCTCCGTGACAATATATACCTTACACACATATTAAATGTATTAATTAATGAGTTACGTATTATTACAAGTATCTAATAAATATGTTTGAGTGTTTCCATTCAAACTAACTGGTCCGAAATGGCAGAAGGCAACAGCGACACGTATAAGAATAGTAATTCATTAAATGTTTACACTTATTAGTAACGAATCCGCGAAAATTTGCTGTGATAAAGTCTCATGTCAAAGGTAATCCACTTATATCTGTCTATCTGTACTGTCTTAGGAATTAAATCCCGGACGTCATCGCCCACAGTTACTACTGTAATCTGTCGAAAAATATAGAAAACCATTTATTTTATCTACGTATTGGTAAGTAATACGGTAGGTAGGTACATACATACCTAGCCGGACTTTTATACTGGGCCCACTTAGTCTAAAATGGGCATTTTAAATTGGATGGTCGTATCCATCCAACCTTTACAGGTAATTGATCCAAAGGCGTCCCAAATTACATTTGCCAGTTCCGATGCTTGGATATGGTAATCGTGATTGCGTCCAATGAAAAGTGACCCGAACGATAGCGCAAAGCTCGAAGCTTAATAGTCTAAACATTAGCAGAGAAATTACAAGGGACCAACCCACCAAACCATTAGCACCCGGGAACTGAATCCTAAAATGCTGCGTCGAATCATTTTACTTTTACGAATTTCATATAGTATCTACTTGTTGCAATATCGTCATCATGTGACTACAAAAAATGTGAAAAATACTTATTGCTTTTTTAAAAATATTTTTCTATGATCGTTTTTTCTAGTAAATATTGAATATCCACATTTAAATAAGAAATTAAGATTTACTAATATAATTCCCCAAAGCACAACTGTATTCGTACCATATGTTATATAAATCCTTTTCAGCAGCATTTTATGGGCTTAAAACAGCGCTAACTGCCATCGTCAGTTATACCCAACTCCGATCTTAATGATCTGTCCACACAGGATGGATGTCGATAGCTCTATTGGACTGTTGCTGGTATACGATGTGTAGCCTTTTAAGTGTTTCAGGTAAGTGTTCTTAAAAGATCATTGTGATATACCCTCACGTCTTCCCGCAAGGGTACCCGAAGGGGAAGGCAGAGGTGTATAGGTAGTACCCACTAACCCACTTAAATAAATCTGATCTTATATAAATTTTCAACGAAATGAAACCTAAAATCTCTGGTGATAGAGGGTATAGAATATAGAGCATAATCAGATGGACAGCAAGTCTACCGCCGTTGCTCAAGTACGTCAATTCATACGTCTTTGAATTTCTTCTCAATGTAGGTTTCATCTCGATGTTCGTAAAGGTTAGTGATGTGACTAATCATTCTACTTTAGTTCAAAAACTCACTGATACGATTGGGATTACAATTAGCATTAGCTCGAACCATTTCGCCACCCGGTTGTCTAAACATCCCTCTAAAAAGTTCGATACATCTAACCTTTCGATATAAATAAATATACGCCTTCGAATTTATACTTGAAAGTTACATAAGCCTAAGAAGAAATTCAAAGGCTTCATCTTAATGTTTTCCTGTGCTTCCTTTGCTACTTTTTGCTCGCGGTGTGATTACTCTATCACTGGCTACAAGATCTGTACATAATGCGGCTGACATCTGACCTTTACAACCCTTTTTATAGCAAAAGCCTACCTTAATAATAGCACCGACCCCTAATCAACCTGTAACGATCTACAAATATGTTTAATTGACAACCAGAACGGATGTCTTATTGGGACCTAGGATTGTGTTCGCGGGTACCCATCCAATTGTGGAAAGCGCATGAGGCTGCTTACGATATATCGATTTGCTAAACACCTTACCACAAGCCTTCCCACAAGGGTACCCGAAGGGGTAGGCAGAGGTGTATAGGTAATACCCACAGACCCACTTTCCGCCAGAGGTATATAAGGTGCCAACGTGACAGATGGCGAGTCCATCGCCGTTACTCAAGCACAACTATACATACGCCTTTGAATTTCTACTCAGACGTATGCAGGTTTCCTCTCGATGTTTTCCTTCACCATAAAGCTCGTGGTGTGACTAATCACTGTACTTAAGTTCAGAAAAACTCATTGGTACAGTCGGGATTTGAACTTGCGATCTTTGTGTCGCAGGCAACTGCTCGAACCACTCGGCCACCACGGCTGTTATTACCACAAATATTATATTACTAGCTGTCCCGCCCAGCTTCGCCGGGGTGAAAAAGTAGAAAAAAACACGTTTTTCAACTACTGCTTCTCCTATGGAGGCAATAGTTAAAAACTTGTTTTAAAAAAAAAATAGTTTCATAAAATCCGTTCTTAGCTGACCTCTACACCGCGTAAGGAATAATCCTACCAAATTTCAAGTCAATCGGCCTTACAGTTCCTGAGATTTCGTGATGAGTCAGTTCAAAAATGGGATCTCCTATAGGTATATATTTATATATATAATATATAGATAACGATTTTGTTGTTGTTGTTAAACATTACTCCATAAGCACGCTAATATAACGAGAGAGAAGAAACAAAACACTTATGTAGTGGTTTGAATACATCCCGAATGTATACGTTCTCCAGTGTTTGATATAGCATCGACCGCAGTACATTCGATTATCATATCTTTTGTTTCCCCGTTTTTATTTTACCCTTGCGATTTCTGGGCAGGCCTATTTACATATTGAATTTCGATATAGTAGTGAAATTTATTACCTCCGCGTATGTTATTGCGGTGCATAATGTTAACTTTATGTTGTATATTTTATTTATCGTCCGGTGCCTGAGACAATAACATCTGGAAGAAATTATTGTTGGAATATTCTCTCTTCTTTTGCTTCAGTCTTCCAATTCTAGGCAAGATGGGCTCATTTATCAAGTAACGTATGGCAGTGTAGTTTTCTATATAAATTGTTAAAATAGCGTCATGTTTTTCATTCAAGATAGAGGTTTCGTATTGGTATACATGAATAAATGAATTTGTATTGTCTGCTTGTCATTGGATATGACTCATAACTTTGTCGAAATGAATAGAAAGTATAGTCTGTCTGTCTATGTACATGCTTGTAAGTATATATCTGCCTGTCAGTTTGTTCCGGCTAATCTCCAAAATGGTTGCATCGACTTAGACGGGATTTTCACTGGCAATTAGATCTTAATATATATAAATCTCGTGTCACAATGTTTGTCCTCAATGGACTCCTAAACCACTTAACCGATTATAATAAAATTCGCACACCATGGGCAGTTCGATCCAACTTAAAAGATAGGATAGCTTATATCACAATTGGACCCGATAGGTGGCGCTGCGATCGTGTTCCAGGAAGTTTAACTTTTTCACCCGGGCGAAGCTACTAAGAAGCGAAGTACTAACCGAAACGTTGTGGTCTGAAAGAAGATGTAGTGACAAAAATTGAGAAATGTATGCTGAGATGGTTTGGCCATGTCGAGAGAATGAATGAAGAACGATTGACGAAAAAAGTGTATAAGGCGAGTGTGAATGAAAGTGTTGGAAGGGGTAGACCTAGGCGGACGTTTCTAGACCAAATTAGGGACGTCTTGAGAAAAGGTCAGGTCAAGAGTACCCTAAACCGAAGAGCATGTATGAAGAGAATAATTAAAGTGGACGAAGCGAAAGAAGTATGTAAGGATCGTAGCAAGTGGAAAGAAGTGGTCTCTGCCTACCCCTACGGGAAAGAGGCGTGATTATATGTATGTATGTAGCTGTCCCGCCCAGCCTCGTCCAGGTGAAAAAGATAAACTTCTTGAAACACGATCGCAGCGCCACCTATCGGGTCCAATTGAGATATAAGCTATCGTATCTTTTAAGTTGGATCTAACTGCACTTGGTGTGCAAATTAGATTGAAATCGGTTCAGTTGTTTCGGAGTCTATAGCGGATAAACAACGTGACACGCTATTAAAAAAAGTATTTTGATGCGAAATTGTGAATTCCAAATACGACGATCTCTTTGCCAATGCAGCAACGGTTAAGAGATTTAGCAAGGAATCCGCACTCCAAGCCCGGACTCATATATCAAAGCACAGTGACAGCACTGAGCGATGCCCTAATATCCGCCATGGAATAGTGCCGGCTGAATAATGCCCCAACTGGAATAGATGCACGATGGATGCAAGAACGGAGAAGCAACTTCGGAATTTAGACGTTAGAGATATGGGAAGACGTTCGATTTCTAAATTCACGATATTACATCCAGTTAAAAATAATAGATGTTCGTACAAATGATAGCAGAACATACCGACAATACAGACTGGATAATGAGACAATATAAGTTACATACTTCTGCACATTTCTATATAAGCAAATATCATCATTTAATTGAAATATTATATATGAAAAAGCCGTGGTGGCCGAGTGGTCCGAGTAGCCTGCAACGCAAAAATCTCAAGATCGAATCCCGACTGTACCAATGAGATTTTCCGAACTTATTGGGACTTCATTCATTTTTAAGAACTTATCGAACTTATTCATACCATGAGCTTTACGGTGAAGGAAAACATCGAGAGGAACCTGCCGGGCGGAAAGTGGGTGTGTGGTTACTACCTATACACCTCTGCCTTCCCCTTCAGGGACCCTTGTGGGCAGGCGTGAAGTTATGATGAAGTGAAATATTTTTATTAATATATATTAAAAATAAACGACGACAACGCAATTTTCTTTTCACAAATAACATTGCAATTAGCACAGTTGTAGACTCAGAATTACTGAACTACTCCTAGAATAAATAGACATAATAAATAACCGAGCCACTCGTTTGTCCCTCTGCCGCCACTATTTTCTCATTGTCACAAAGAAATTCACAGCTTACAGGATTTAATGGATTAATCTGTTAAGGCCGTGGTGGCCAGGTTGTTCAAGTAGCCACCTGTAACACAAAGACTGCAAGTTCGAATTCCGACTGTACCGTTGAATTTTTCTGAACAGTACAGTGATTAGTCACATAAAGAGCTTTATGTCGTGCGGTGGAGGACAATATCGAAAGAAATCCTGCATACGTTTAAGAAGGATGGAAGGTTTAAAGATTCGTATGTATAGTCGTGCTCGTTGTGAGTTTGTTTTCTCGCCGGCAACAAATATTTGCGAGGGTGAGCCAACGTTTGTTTGGTTCTTTATGTTAGTATGTTTATCGCTAAAGTGTTTCTGGAAGTTTCCGATATATGATCTGAAGTACGTGTCTATTTGAAGCGCAGTATGACATTGACATAGCAGGAACTGTAGATCTGAAAATTACCTTATAGTAGGAGCATTAACGGAATCCCTCCCTAATCTTGAAAGCATAGAATAAATACCATCAGCGAATAAACGTAATAAGTAGGAAAAGCTTATAAAGATCGTAATGAATCACTCGATCAAGCATTCAAGGGGAACGGCAAGAGTACTCAAAAACGGCGAGGGTGTATGAAAAACTGATGAAAGTGGATGAAGTGAAAGAGGTCTGTAAGTTTAAAAAGAACTGGCGCTCTATTCATATGTATTGAAACACAAGCATGTTGCACCAAAAAAATGCAGCGCAGACATAAATCAGCCCAAATTTATATCTTGTACAAGCAAAACACACACAAAAAGCATAAGGTTTTTGTCCCTACCGCAGTTAAGTGTTAGTTGGGCGAATGCCAGCCGCCGCAAACTCCTAACAGCTTATAACTAAACTATAGTAAGCTGTATAAAATATACGCTTTATAATTATTAGCACGTTTGTACGTCTAAGCGATTTTCTCATTAAGCTTACATTTCCTGCTGTAACGTTGTTTCCATTTTAAACGACTTTCGAGCATTTGCAGTTCTGAAAGGTTGTTTACGAATTATATAACTTATTATTATTATATTAAGACCTTTACATACTTATTCCATCCATCCATATAGATCTATCAGAATCAGCCCTGTCGAATTGAAATGTATAATGACCTAAGATTTGGAAGTAAAGTTTGTAATCGTATTCAAAATTACAAATATTATCGTTTGTTCCATCGACCAATCTCCATCGCTTAATCTATAAAAACCCACGGCAAAGCCATAAAATTAATGGGAGTTTTTGTTAACAAAAGAAAAACGATTTCATTGTTACCAATTTTAATGAGTTAAAATTTTACATAAATACAATTATTATGGCACAAATTTACTGACTACTTAGTTACATTGAAAATACAATATTTTTTATTTTAATATTTTATGTTTTGTAAGATTGTTATTGAAATTCTAGGATATATTAACTTGTGTACAATATTAGGAATAAAAAGACGTGTATCGACACTAATATTATAAGGAGGGAAGATTTGATTGTTTGTAATGTCTAAACTCCGGAATAACTGGACCGAATTTTAAAATTATTTCACCTTTACAAAGGTACGTGACTAATGTGAGTTATATTTTATCACATATATAATAATGTTTAAAAAAATTAAAACCGGTAAGGCCCCGTTGGGCCCCAACATGCATAACACATATAAAGAGAAGTCGCATCCGATGTCTGTTCGCTTAGATCTTTTTATCTGTTTAACGGATTTTAATGCAGTTTTCAGCAATAGAGTGATTCAAGAGGAAGGTTTATATATATATATATATATATATATATATATATACATATATATTATAGTATAGAAAACAATGTAATATTTATAATGTGATGTCGTAACAAAAATATTTATGTGCGCTTAAATCGCAAACGCCGTCTAAACTTAACGACGTAGATCAAATGAATGTACTACGGAATTGTATATCTTTTAAAAAAATCGGCATGAAAGTCCCGATGGTACATATTTATTTCTATAAGGGATAACCCGCAGTACCCATTTTTGTCTTTTAGATATTATAAGTACCTACCAATTTTGCACTCGAGCGATGCCGGGGCGGGTCGCTAGTTTACGATATTCGTATTTTTATTACTTATGTTTATTAGTATTATTATTATTCCTGCGATAATTTCATGTGAATATTACCTAAATAAGTATAATGAAAATATAACTATGTATCACTTAATATAGTAGGTTCAAGACTCTACCTAAAATTATGAGTTTTCGTAACGACATGTAAAAATACATTAAATTGCGCCTAAATATATTTTAGTACCAATATGGGTATTATTACAAGACATCATTCTAGACCCTTGTGAGAAGCCGTTAATGTACAATAATTATAATTGTATGCAATAATAATACTGGTACATTTCGCAGACAACGTGAGTTATATCATTATAATAATTTGTAAGTTATAAATAAAAGCTCAATTTATAAAAAAATATAAAATATATTAACAATTAATAATATTTACAAAGAACAGTTGAAACTAACTACTTACAGATAAAATATTTGTCTCAAATCGGTATCCCGAGGCAACGTGCCAAGAAGACTAGCAGCATTGCCACGCTGGAAAGCAATGCTGATTCTCTGAGCGAGATATGTTCCAGCCCGCCTGTCACGAGAGGTCTCGACTAGACGGCGCGAGACCTCTTTAAAAAGATGGTGATATATTTATTATAATCTTGCCGGATTGGCCTCTCACAAATGACAATCTAGCAACTTGTAGAGGCCTCCCATGACAAGAAGGCTGGCGAGTATTTCGCTCAGGGAATTAGCATCGCCATACAACCTGGCAATTCCGCCAGTCTTCTTGCCATGCGTCTGCCTGACACAGATTTGGGATTTTCTTTCTTTTTATAGGTAGTTTATCTATATTATGGTATAATTTAAATTTAAGTTGATGATTGTAGATGATAAGTCACACCACGAGCTGAACAGTGAATGAAAACATCGAGAGGAAACCTGCATACGTCTGAGGAGAAATTCAAAGGCGTATGGATAGTCGTGCTGGAGTAACGGCGATGGACTCGCCATCTGTCACGTTGGCACCTTATATACCTCTGGCGGAAAATGGGTGTGTGGGTATTACCTATACACCTCTGCCTACCCCTTGGGGACGTGGAAGGCGTGAGGATATATTATATTATATTATTTATAAATTTAAGTTGATACCTTTGATGAATAAATACACTTACTCTTTTATATTAATAACTTATTATTAACTATTGCATACATGGATTATCCAAGTAAGTACAAAATGTGAAATCGAAACTACTTAAGAATGATAGCATACCAATAGACACTCTCTCAGATTACAGACACAAGATAGATCGCATGGAACAAACAATGCAAGATCAACATTTTTGGTACATTGGTGGTTTTGTTGTCAGTAGAAACACCCAATTTGCGGGACCTATTATATATTTAATATATTATGTAGATGTAATACAAAAATAATATATTATTTAGTTAATATTACTGAAATTTGAGGGCTATTAACCACACAGTAAGTTCTAGCCTACCTACAATAGTACCTTTATTTTTTGACACTGACGCAAAATTACATATTTCTTTTTCTAATTTTCGCCGTGGAATTTCTTAAGTGTTATAATATGGTTATTTATTAGAAGCTGTTTATTCACTCTGGATTATTACGGTATTACACAATTTAGTCCACAGGAATGGGTCTACATAAATTCCTTCTTAGTTTTGAAAACAAGAGTGGCAAACAAGCATACGGCCCACCTGATGGGAAACGGTTACCGTAGCCTATTGACGCCTACGATACCGAAGTATCACTTGCGCGTTGCCACTCTGTGTTCGGAGAGTTATAGTGTCTTCTGGTTACTCATTAATTTTATCATACTGTCAGAGTGAGTCGTGGCTGAGTGGTATGAATGGACAGAAGCCTACAAAGAAAATATTGCAAGGTCGAATTCAGTACGTACCAACATTCGTACCAATGACTTTTTTCTTTGCTTATGTAAAGTGATTAATTACACGTAACAATTACACGAAAAGTTAATCGCTTAAGAAACGGATAAGTAATTAACAGGTTGGTGACAGTTGTATAGGTGTATGTAGGCATTGTTTTTTTTATAATTGACAGTTCACGGCAATATTAATGTTAAAGAAAGGAATATCTCTTTATGAAGTGACATAATAAAATAAAAAAAAAACTCGATAGTAGGTGAAATTTAGTAGGAATTCAATTAGTTTGCATAATGCTCCTAAATTAAAACATTAAATTTAATATTATAGGTAATTGTTAATACTTATACGTACTTACAAAAAATATTTACAAAATAAAAGTTTACACATTAAATAAGTTTTTGTAATAAATCATTTTAAGTATCTAAGTAATACGACAGGGAACAATAAGCCTTATTTACATACAAAAGCTTAGTATCGATTACAAGGAACATTGTCGTAATATCAATTTGTATTTAGTACTATTAAGTAATTTGTATTAGCGTTGCTAACTTAATGTATGTATAAATTAATGATTAATAATAACGTATAACAACCATTCAATATTATTAATGCTTCATGATTGTGACATAATTAGAAAAAGAAATTTTACATAACTAGCATAAATAACTCTAGTAGATAACAATAATATAAGGATAGTAAGCGTGAGAATAAAATGTCATGAGAAAAAAGTCAAAAGTTCATTTGAAATGTTGAAGCTATTTCAAATAACCGAAGATTATATTGCGATTTCAAGTATTGATAGTCTGAATATGTTTTTAGAGAGATGCAGAATATTGCAGAATTGCACTTCGAATGAAATTTGGACCCACAGCCTTCGAAATAGGTCTCGATATATTCCCACTTAGATGCTTCTCTTGGTTAACTCTTTACGCCATTTATTGATCAATACAATGAGATTTATTATTGCCGTTTGAATATCTAGTTGATTATAGGGTTTCGCCTACTAATAACAACATTGAGAGTCGAGAAATTCATCCAAATTTTACGACTTGTATTGATGAGTGACAAATTGACTAGTGCTATTCACGAAAACGCACCTCACTATTTGTTCCTTATAGTTTATGGCGTAGTTGTGCAATCTTCCATATTTTTTTAGTATTATCGGTACACACTGATTACCTATGAGTGCTAACGCATAGTACAATTAATAGACTTCGGTCATGTTCCTCGAGTCCCGCGACACTGACAATTACACCTTTATCTGACGTTAGTCACTTTATCAAGCTCCCTTTATCTTTTTAATAATATTTTCCAATTATTATTTTGTTCAAAACCCGTTGATTTCATTGTAATATCTTCTTCGAAAGCCATCGTGTCTTCTGAAAATAAAAGGCATTTTATTCAGAAAAGTGTTTGTGCGTGTGTATTGCTTTGTCACAAAAATTTTAAATAAATACGTTGCATTTTAGTGAACGGTAAAATTTTAGTATTTTTCAATAAATCAATAAATCATGTAACTACACTACATGTATCAACTAAAATATACATAATATTTTAGTTGGCAATTTAAAGATTATACTTCCCGGAAAAATCGAGCAGTTATGACGTTAATTAAATCAAGTTAATAAAATGTTAAAGAACATGATTGATTTGCCGCAAACATCCGATTTTCCCACACACTTTTGGTAAGTGAAGTTAGTCATGTGGTTAGTTAACTAATATTTTTTGATGGGCTTGGGGCATTAATTATAAATATTTCCCATTGCTCAAAACACTAAATAATGTTATTTGTAATTAGACAGAAAATCATGCTAGCTTACTGAACCCACATTCTCTAAAATCAGCTATGTACTGAAAGAGAAACATTACGTTTTAAATTCCCACCACCTCTCACATAAAAACCAAAAATGAAGAAGAGAAAAAAGAAAAGTTCCTTACAAATGTCTTTCTGTGATACCAGTATCCACAGTTTGTTCGACGCAAAGTACGATGAATTTGAAATCACATGTGTATCTGAAAAGGTAAACATAAATAAAACGATGATTCCGACCTGCATTAAAAAATAGACAGCCTACCCCTTACTCCACTCTGCAGGTCTATTGGATCAAAATGTTGGTGTAAGAATACCTTAAATCGAATGAGTGGTTTAAAAAATTACCGCCACAATTCAAACTTATCTTTTTAGTCAGTCAATTTTGAATCATAGGTATTTGTTTATTACTAACGGCAGCAACAAGTGACAATATGTTCAAGAAACTCATATAACTATTCTATTCAAGTTGGCACCTAATATACCTCTGGCGGAAAGTGGGTGTGTGGGTATTACCTATACACCTCTGCCTACCCCTTCGGGGACCCTTGTGGGAAGGCGTGGGGATATATTATTATTATGTACTGGTAACGTACCAAAAAGGGTGACAACATTGCCAATCGGAATAAAAATGCTGATTGCCACGAAATTGTCTCCATTAGACTAAGCGAGACATATATATGGAGATGTTAAGTTATGGATTTATTTTTAAGATAAATTGATGACTAAGCAATTCCTCAAAGAACACTTCAAATACCATCCTTAAAGATCAAATGACAAATTGACCACAGAGTTCACTTACGTTTCCGTACTGAGTAGCTTGGGTAACCGTGATCCCGTACCGATGTAGCCGCAGCATTCATTTACGGTCCAGTCATTGCAGTACGCTTCCTTGGAGGATCGTATGCCATTTGATTCACCTCCATGCCATACTATTCGATAAGGCCTAGAATACAAAATTCAATTACTATTTTGTAAACAGACAGTAGCCGATCGTTCTTTTTTCAAATGGATTCCATTCCTATTTTATTATTAATACGCTTTTATTAGCTTGAGACGTATGTATGTAAGTATGTAACGGAATCTTTGAACATGATTTTAACCTCCTTCAAAACGTCGGATTAACTCGAAATTTGGCATACTTATTAAGGACCGATGACAATTCAATATTTTAAACATTTTTCTATTTTTTAGTTGGATTTTCTATAAAAAGTGTATTTTTTTCCACTGAAACAAGCAAACACACATTGTGCGTATATTGGCACAATGTGTGTTTGCAACTGTCATGCACTTTTATTTTTATTCGGTATTGTGAGCGTAAATAGGCCATGGTAACCGCTTTCCATCAGTTGGGCCGTATGCTTGACACTCTTGTTGTATTGAAAAAAAAACATCTTTTCTATCGTTTCCAAGTAAAACCATGTGACAAAAAAGTTACCGCGGAACAAACTCGCCAACTTACATCTTAAAGAGTGGGTACTTCACATTTAAGTAGCCAGCAATAACAGACAGGATAAACACATATTTGTTCTTTGCGGTTATCGAGCCCAAGTAACAAATGTGTTACCAGACCAACCAAGCTATCGCTATTTGTTATTGATTTTCTTGCTAAGATATGTCTCGAATTCTAAAGAGTAACGAACGCCGTTAAAGTCAAATCATGAGCCAACGTTAGTGTAAGATAAATTGTCTTTGAAATGGTACATAAGACGGCGTACATGCTAAGTTTGGACATGGTGAAATAAAGAAAACGCTGACTCACTCACCAATGATCGTCAATCATTACATTCCTCCCTTCAAAACTCAAGATATTGCCGAATTTCCCTAACGTTGCTTCGGAGCCGTTGAACATACTATCCCAGGAGTCAAATAAGCGTTCATGTTTTAAATTCACCACTGGGAGTCTCCGGTTTATACCTTTCACTAGAGTCCTTAAGTCCTGAATGCTGAAATATTAAGGAAAATTACCTGAGAACGAAAGTCACTGCATAGCATTTAGAACGTGATAGCAATTCAGTCCAAAATGTATTTTAAATCTTGAGCTTGAGCTCTTTTAGGTTTTTCTTCTTTTTTCATGCGATGTGTATCATGATAAAACAAAACATATTTATCAATGTCTTATTTCTAAGAGTTCAACATAGATAGTCATAGCACAGCTATACGTGCTTGAGAAATGGCAATAATAATAATAAAATGTATGAAAAAAAATATAAATGTATAAAAGAGCCGTGGTGGCCGAGTGGTTCGAGCAGTTGCCTGCGACGCAAAGGTCGCAAGTTCGAATCCCGACTGTACCAATGAGTTTTTCTAAAACTTAAGTACAGTGATTAGTCACACCACGAGCTTTACGGTGAAGGAAAACATCGAGAGGAAACCTGCATACGTCTGAGAAGAAATTCAAAGGCGTATGTATAGTCGTGCTTGAGTAACGGCGATGGATCGCCATCTGTCACGTTGGCACCTAATATACCTCTGGCGGAAAGTGGGTGTGTGGGTATTACCTATACACCTCTGCCTACCCCTTCGGGGACCCTTGTGGGAAGGCCTGAGGATATATAAAAAAAATATAAAGTACTCACCTTTTGGCAAGGAAAGGTACAAAAGTGCCGCTATTACCTACATGGTGCTTAGACTGTTTGTGGCATTCTTTGGCGGCAATTCGACCAATCGCTCCGTCGTAAGGGTCGTTCAAGGCAGCCAAGCGAATCTGTGATAACAGTCACTTACTTATCTAACAAACTCATCTGCGTATGTATATACATTGATTGAAGTTTTCATCACGGGTCAGTGTAAATACTAAGAAATAAAAGAAATGTATATGGTGGTGTAAAGACATATCTATATTATTCTACTCTTGGGAATGTGATATTTTTTTAGTTAATAAGTTATTTACGTACGTATATTTTTTCGTGGTGTTTATTCGTTTAGCTTAATTCACTCATATGCTAAGTGCTTTATCTATAACTGTGGGGAAAATGTGAAGCGTAGCTATTAACGGCGACGGTAACCACTTACCATCAAGTTGACGGCATACTTTTCTGTCACCTTAGTGGTATTAAAACGTGAAAAAACTGGTTACTAATTTTGGCGATGGACTCGCCATCTGTCACGTTGGCACCTAATATACCTCTGGCGGAAAGTGGGTGTGTGGGTATTACCTATACACCTCTGCCTACCCCTTCGGGGACCCTCGTGGGAAGGCGTGAGGATATATTATTATAATTTTAATATAACGTCTAGTATGCCTTAAAAAAATTATAAATATACTTTGAAAGCAGTGGCATGCGAGTCTTAGAAACAATGTCAACCAAATAGACACGGAGAGATTATTTTTGCTTTATGAAATGTTGACACATTGGAAAGTGAGCTCTGACTTACATAACGTCGATTGTGCGCAATAGCCGCAGGGGTACGCCTTGTCACTGGGTATTCTTTACGCGGTGGTGGGTAGACTGATACTGTTTGCTCTCGTGGCGGACTTGTCTAAAAATAGCATTATTATTATATTATATGACTTATCAGCAGACACGAAGAAAAATGAAGAAAACAACAATTATCAGATTAATTAGTAAATAATGATGATGCTTCGATTTTCTTACGAAAGCACGACTCGGTTGTATTGTCCTAGACGGTCGCTGAGTTACTGCGTTCTCTACGTGTGTAGTGTAGGTAGGGACATTTTCTTCTCTTAAGGAACCCATCTGAAATATTTAATATAATTATATAATATAATATAATATATCCTCACGCCTTCCCATAAGGGTCCCCGAAGGGGTAGGCAGAGGTGTATAGGTAATACCCAACACCCACTTTCCGCCAGAGGTATATTACGTGACAGATGGCGAGTCCATCGCCGTTACTCAAGCACGACTATACATACGCCTTTGAATTTCTTCTCAGACGTATGCAGGTTTCCTCTCGATGTTTTCCTTCACCGTAAAGCTCGTGGTGTGACTAATCACTGTACTTGGTACTCTTACTTACGTACTCTTGGTACTAAACTCATTGGTACAGTCGGGATTCGAACTTGCGATCTTTGTGTCGCAGGCAACTGCTCGAACCACTCGGCCACCACGGCTCTAATATAATTAAGATATACATTACTTAACTTATTTTTTTTAGCATGCAAATCTCCAAGTATTTTCTACCTTTTTCGCTTTATCCACATTCATCAGTCACATAATAAAAGCTTGCCAGTTTCGAGTACTTTAAATTTATACAGTGTTCGATTGTATTGATCATGTCTAAATCAGTCTCTTCATACATGCTCGCTGGTTTCGAGTACTGAATGTGGACGAAGCGAAAAAGGTATGTAGTTCTAGAGAGATTGGTGACTCTCTCTGACTACCCTGTTAGGGACTCGGTGATGATATGTATGTATGTATGTCTAAATCATGATATGAATAAATAAAAATATATATTAAGTATTACCATGACATCCTTCCATCCGGATTCAACTCGTAACAGTAAAATTTCTTCTTTTATTACGAATGCCAATGTTCCCACGGGTACTTTAAAAGTTCTCTGAAAAGGGATAAAACTATTGGGTACAAATTAAAACTTTTTCTATTGAATAATTGTTCATTGTTTAATATTAGTCACATTTGAATATTTGAAGACTGTATTTTAAACTTGTTGTTAATAGTATAATTGAAATTAAATTGTTCTTCGCAAAATGACAGGTAAATTTTGCAAAACTCACCTCGAACAACGCCTTAATACTTGTGTAGACGAGAGTTTTCATTGCAATGCCTTCATTGTCATTGATAACTGTTAAAAAAATACAATTGTTAAACATAAATAATAAAAATGAGCCGCAAGTGTTTATAGTCGTCTGAGAAAACAAGGTTATAGATACAGCCCCAAACGTGCCTGCTTGTGACTACACTAACATTGTGAGGAAACTTCCATTGGCTTAAGGAGAAATTCAAAGACGTATGTAGGTATAATTTAATGCTTCAGAAACTCGCCATCTGGCACATTGGTACCTGTATATCCGAAGAAAAGAGGTTGATGTTAAACCTACCTTTGTAGGAAGGAGAACAAAAAATATTATTAACTTGCTTTGTGGAGTGTAAATACAAGAACTCCATTAGCTACGCTTGCAATTGTACGAACTGTTTGTTCGTTTTGCTACCAAATGTCATCATCTTAGTAAACGGTAGATTCAAAATCTAATTCATCTGGCTCTATAGGTAACTAATATCCATTGAACTATTCTGATTATTATTTAAAGAAGTAAGTGGAGCAAAATCCAACGAAATATGGAACACTATCAGCTCCCAAGAGATAAAACTTATAATATTTTAGTCTAAGCTTCAGATAATAAGGTACCTGCATTTTCTTCGCTCATAATTGGCCTCTTCGTAATCACTTCAGGTTCATGTTTACAAGTGTCTGGGCAGGTTCCGGGTGGCCCCTGTGGACCTGGCATCCCTGGAGTTCCATCACCACCCGATTCTCCTCTGTCACCCTTTTCACCCTTAAGCTGGTAAAAATGTTTAGTTGGTATGCCTAGCCGTTATATGTTTAGCCAGTATAATATGCCTAGCCACTATGAGGAGAGATTTTTTAATCTTAAAATTTTTGAGTTATTTACTAGGTACAATATGCTTAAAAGGAGTCCACATGTATAAAAATGGAAAAAAAATAGCAAGGAATATAATTCTACGTGATCAAAAGTGCACTAGGGTTCGCAAATGGGTTAGACAAACAACAAAAAAATACCTTATTCAAATCTATAGCGGGTGTTATTTCTCCGCTTTCTCCCTTTTCTCCCTTCGTGCCATTTATTCCTGGAAGACCTCTATCACCCTGAAATATTCAAACTAAAACATAAGACATCAAAACTGGCCCAATTTCCCTGTCGAACCAAATTCAAGGCCATAATAAAATTTCGCAGTTACAAGCAACCACGAGAACAGACGGCAGTGCTGTCATCGCAAACAATTAAAACCATAACAGACTACGATAAACATTGTAGGCTTATCCTGGATTGCAATCTAAATACGCCCGTTTAATAAATCTCCACATCCGTTCAAACAGAACGATGAGTTACTAGTATTTATAATATGAAAGAAAAAAATATAGTAATAATTTATTTTAAATGTTTGCCTAAGTTATAAAGTGATCTTATGTACGAAATTTTTCATGATGTCGAAATTCATATAATACCTACATATTACCATTTACAAAACATTGTGAAAGAAGCGAGATGTCTTTAAGGCTTGAGATATCTGGCGTTCTCCTCTCACGGCTTTGCCAGTGGGTCATATCCACCTCGACACGATCATAGATATGTATTTCGGTATACATACCAGAGCACCTGGTGGTCCTTTGTCTCCTTTTACTCCAGCTGTTCCTGGTTTCCCAGTGTCACCCTTAAAGCCTCTTGGACCACGTGGCCCTTCTTTGCCCGAATACCCTCTGTCTCCTCTTGGACCCTGTAGTTAGAAATAAAGTCATATGATAATACATATTTATAATTTCTTATCATCAAATTTTATGAGTTATAAAATGATATTTATTTTTGTACCTTTCCTGGATGACCAGTGGCTCCCTGGTTTCCCTTGTCGCCTTTAATTCCTTTAGCTCCCATGTCTCCCTTAAGTCCCGCATCTCCTTTTGTTCCTTCAGACCCATCTTTGCCGTCTTTTCCAGGTATACCCGGGGGACCCATGGAACCATTTACACCAGCTTCACCCTAAAACTCGAAAGTAAGTCACGAAACTTGACTAGGTAATTTGTATTATTCCCCAAAGATCGTTGACAACGACCGGTAATTGGATTAACAAACGGTCGTTTACCTTTACACCCAGTTCTCCTGGTTCTCCTTTAAAACCTCTTAGCTTTTCAACAAGAGCTGCATCTGGAAACAACAATTTATTTTCTAGCAGTACAATTATACATACTTCACACATGAATTTCACCATGTACCTTATCTATGATATTTCGAGAATATGCAACTCGTTTAGTATTATAGTTTTATGGTTTCCTGTTGAATTCTATCATGTTTTTAAGAATACATACTATACTTTTTTTTTTATACCTGGGACAATTCCACATAAATTTACCTAGTCCCAAATTAAGCAAAGCTTGTGTTATGGTAACTAGACGACAATATATTTACTTATATAGATAGATATATACTAAATACATAAAATATATATACATATACATATACAATATAATATATATACATATACAATATATATTAAATACATAGGACATCCAAGACTAACGTACAAATATTCGTGTTCATTACACAAATATCTGCCCTCAGCGGGATTCGAACCCGCGACCTCAAGTTTCGCAGTCACGAGCTCTAACCACTAGACCAGACGGCCGTTCAAAGGCGTATGTATAGTCGTGCTTGAGTAACGGCGATGGACTCGCCATCTGTCACGTTGGCACCTAATATACCTCTGACGGAAAGTGGGTGTGTGGATATTACCTATACACCTCTGCCTACCCCATCGGGGACCCTTGTGGGAAGGCGTGAGGATATATTATTTATTATTTATAATATCAAGTGCTTTTCATTTTCATGTGAGGTTGATGAATAAATTCATGCAAATGCATTTAGCATCTACGAGTATGTAAAATTGCAAATGTTACAGTTGCTTCCTTACATATTTTACGTTTGCATATTTTTTTTATGAATTTTAGTTACCATTGTACTAGGAGCCATCAAATTACTATATGCATTTCTTTAAAAGAAGCACAGACTATTAGGATAATACCTTTCTTCAAAGAGAACAAGGAAAGGATAAGGTTTCAATAGCCAAAAGGGATTCAATTTACTCACGATATAAGGTACATTTACGTGATCAAAATATGTAATACTTGAAGAAATTTATTCAGGTTTCCCATTTTGGAAAAACTAAGCAATGAGTTTTGATGCTAAATTGGCTACTTACTATCTTGTGGATCGAGCTCGTCGATCAAAAGAGAGGTCAGATTTGCAGGCAAACCCCTTTCGCCTTTTTCGCCTTTGTCACCTGCGAATAAATCGAAATAAAATTTAAATCGCTGTACGACATTAAGACAAAAAGCCGTGGTGGCCGAGTGGTTTGAGCAGTTGCCTGCGACACAAAGATCGCAAGTTCGAATCCCGACTGTACCAATGAGTTTTTCTGATCTTAAGTACAGTGATTAGTCACACCACGAGGTTACATACGTCTGAGAAGAAATTCAAAGGCTTATGTATAGTCGTGCTTGAGTAACGGCGATGGACTCGCCATCTATCACGATGGCACCTAATATACTTCTGGCGGAAAGTGGGTGTGTGGGTATTACCTATACACCTCTGCCTACCCCTTCGGGGACCCTTGTGGAAGGCGTGAGGATATATTATATGATCATTATACTAGCTGTGTCATACATTTGACTACTCTTCACATACTATGACGATAAATAGCTTATAGGCTTTCTCTATAAACGCCTTATCTAATGCAAACATATTTTTGTCATGCCGCATTATTAGTTCCTCAGATTAACACGTTCAATGAAACAAACTCTTGACATAACATTAAGTGGGCATAGTTAGTATCAATCGTTAAACAAAAAAGTAAAAGAACAAAATTCGAGAATAAAAAAAGAAACGATGAGAGCTGCTGTCAACTTTCCGCGAAAAGGTATTTTTTTGCCTGATTTCAATTTTAAGAAAACAAGAAAGGGAAGACCTCTTAGGTTAAAAAAATTCAGTCATTAAATTATTTAACGATTTTAACTCATTTATTTAACGAATACATTACATTGAATTCGAAAGCAGATTTCGTACCTTTGTCAGCTTTTTCAGCTGGTCTTCCATGATCACCAGGTGTCCCAGGAATGCCATCTTTACCCGCTTCTCCTCTATCGCCTTTCTCTCCCCTAACACCTTCTGGGCCAATGTGACCCTTTAATGAATATTATTTAAGTTAACACGCTTGAGGAGGATTGTTAGATTGTTACATTGTGTTGGAAGCAGAGGGATTAAACCCATTATGCTGCCAACACACTATAACTCTCCGAACACAGAGTGGCAACGCGCAAGTGATACTTCGGTATCGTGAGCGTAAATAGGCTACGGTAGCCGTTTCCCATCAGGTGGGCCGTTTGCTTGTTTGCCACTCTTGTTGTATAAAAAAAAAAGAAAAAAAAATCATAAATCATAATTGTTCTTATCCTTTGATAGATTAATAGAATATCCCATTATGAAACTATACATATTATATAACTCAGAGGAACATTTACAAGCTGACTACAAATTTGAATATTTTTATCCAGCGATGATACTTATGATAAATGAAATTTTGGTCCGTTCGGATGTGTAGTCCTTGATGCTGATTGAAAAAGCCGTGGTGGCCGAGTGGTTCGATCAGTTGCCTTCGATGCAAAGGTCGCAAGTTCGAATCCCGACTGTACCTTAACCCGAGTTTTTCTGAACTTAAGTACAGTGATTAG
Source organism: Drepana arcuata (assembly GCA_016069955.1). Classification (NCBI taxonomy): domain Eukaryota; kingdom Metazoa; phylum Arthropoda; class Insecta; order Lepidoptera; family Drepanidae; genus Drepana; species Drepana arcuata. The sequence continues at coordinate 46,452 of JACCPG010005673.1, forward strand.
TCACACCACGAGATTTACGGTGAAGGAAAACATCGAAAGGAAACCTGCATACGTCTGAGAAGAAATTCAAAAGGCGTATGTAATAGTCGTGCTTGAGTGCTTGAGTAACGGCAATGGACTCGCCATCTGTCACGTTGGCACCTCATATTCCTCTGGCGGAAAGTGGGTATGTGGGTATTACCTATACACTGCCTACCCCTTCGGAGACCCTTATGGGAAGGCGTGAGGATATATATATATTTTTGTAATTTTCAAGGTATGTGGTAACTCGGAAATAAATATGAGCTGAAAGGTTACTTTTCTAGCACATATGCAGGTATGGCAGGTCGTGTGGCTTGGACACATTAAACGTCACATTTAAATATTTAATGAAATGAATTTACCTTTCCTCCTCTATCTCCTTTTAAGCCATTTGTTCCTTTATCCCCAACTTCACCCTTTTCGCCCTTATGTCCAGGAGGACCAATAGGTCCAGGTGGCCCTTGATCACCTTGGGGTCCGGGAATCATAGCTTGTGGTAACTTATCCTTCATAAAAAGTAAGTCAAATTATTATTAAAATGGTACTACTTTATTTGTTTTGGTTTCTTTTTTATTACTTACAACATGAACAGAACCAGGTGGTCCTGCTGGACCCATAGGGCCCTGTGGCCCAGGTGGTCCGGCTTCACCGTCTCTGCCAGGTTCTCCTTTAGACCCAGGGCTGCCATCACGCCCAGGTGAACCATCATCGCCTCTTTCTCCTCTTTCACCTCTTTCTCCATCAGGGCCTCTTGGGCCTTGAGGGCCTAAATTTCCCTGAATAAAAAAATTAAAATAATATTTTTTTTGTTATAAAATGTATTTCAGAAATGTGTTTCGAGTTGTTTTACAAAAAGAGACTGTACTTAATTTGTTTTGGATTGAGTAGACTTTTTACATGTACATATATATATCTTCACGTATTGGTTTGGAAACCTTTGTAAATATACTTACAGTCAGTCCCCGGGGGCCGGGAGATCCGTCGTCACCTCGAGGTCCCGGCTCTCCCGGTAGACCTCTCATCTTTGGCATTGACAGTAGTAAAGTTGATACCACTTCAGCCGAACATTGACAAGTCTGAAAGCAAGTTATTTGCTTTTAATTGCCATTGCTATATATTTGTTAGAAATCAGATGAGGTTTAGAACTAGTATTTGACTTAGAAATTTTATGCTCTGATTGTACAGATTGTTGTCGGCTTAGGTATCATAGTGTTGAGAGATTGAATATTTCAATGTAATCAACTTCTACGTAAGTCAAGTTGCGTGTACATAATTTCTTACACCATTGTCACCCTTGGCTCCCGATGGACCAATACTCCCTTGGAGTCCCGGGGGTCCGATAGGTCCTTGTTTACCAGTTATGGATTCACCTGATTCCCCCTGTAAGTTGTAAACATTTTCTACATTATATACGATTAGGTACCTAGCGTTTTGTTGATATTAAGTTTATTATTAAGTTATTTCAACTTTCAGGCTCAAGGACGGGAACGTCAAGAGTACTCGAAACCTCGAAAAACCGACGAGCACGTATGAAGAGACTGATGAATGTGGACGAAGCGAGAGTTATATGTAAGTATAGAGAGAACTGGCGGTCTTTACTTTCTGCCTACCCCGTTAGGGACTCGGCGTGAAGATATGATGATGATATTTCAACTTTTTAATGCAACATAAACTCAAATATATATGATATCTTTATAAAATTAATTCCAAGTTTTTTTATAATGGAATCGGACAACAGTCTTGTTCAACAACGGATTAATTACACAGAATTTCTTGTTTTATTTAGAAATTATAACACGATGTCTAAACATGAAAAAGCTTTAAAGTAAACCTGATCTTACTTTCTGTCCATTGTCGCCTTTTTGCCCTTTTTCTCCTTTTGCACCCTTCGGACCGGCTTCTCCCCCTACACCTGGTGCACCCGTATCCCCTTTTAGTCCAGGGTCACCCCTTTCTCCCTTTGCGCCGTTTTTGGGTGTTGACTCAAGAACTGGAATAGTGATTACAAAAGATATGAACTGCTTTATTTTGAAACCTTCCTATGATATACACAGGTGGTATAGGAGTACTCCGTATCGCCAAAGGCCTATTGAATTAAGGAATAGACGTGACACCTTGATGAATCAGTTGTCGTTTCTAGCAAGACTTTAGTTATTTTTTTTAATTTCTTCTTAAATATATGCAGATTTATACGTGATGTGATAAATCACAGTACAAGTTCAGAAAAATCTCATTGGTATAAAGCCCCGCCCTCGATGGCAATGAGAGTTCGCACTTACAATCTTAATTCTTTGCTTTGAGTAGTCATTTGTATTATCTATTTAAACATTTGAAGTATGTAACTTACCTAGATCATGAGGTCCGGAAGCAGTTTCATTAAACTGAAAATATTAAAATTTTAAATTAACTTTTATAATACTAAAACTTTACGTCTAATCAAGTACCATACCGCCGTCAGCACATTGAAAATTTAAGAGATTATTGAAGGTATCGATGTTATATTATGTTTAATTATTTATTAATTTCAGTGTTAACATTTAGTGACGTGACGGCGAAGGTATCTCGTATTTAGAAGTAGCTTAATTATACATACATATTACGGGTTAGCGATGTTTTCAATGTTAAATACACTGCAATAAGCTAAAAGCAATAATATTCATAGGGCAAATAACAAGCAGAAAAAAGTTTTAGTCTGAAGCATGTTAATTATAACTTTTTTAGTGTAATAAGTTAAAAATCGAATTCACAATAACTACTATAAAAAATAAAACATTCATCCAAAATCCGGTCAGCTGCCAACAAGACTGGCAGCTTTGCTAGTTAATTTTTTTATTTATATTAGTTTTAATACTCTCTCTATATTATATACTGTCATAAATATCCAAAAGTTATTTACTTACGTAATCCTCGTCGTAGTCATCATCAATCTAGGAAAGAATATGAACGTTGTTAGCATACAAATAAAGTTAATAAGAGTGTCCAGTAAGTAAGAGTACCGGTTAGTAACAACATTTCAATAATATGCTACGACAAATTCAGCCAATCGATAAATAAATAAAATCAAATATTTGTACATACATAAAAGAATACGTCAGACATAGATCGTTTAGAAAGTATTCCATTTCGTAGTCAAGTGTCAAGAGGGACAAAACAGCTACAGATGGAATAATTTCTGAATAAGATATTCATTGCAAAACATTTAATTGAAATAAGCAGTAATTATAATATCCATTTGAATGTTGTAGTCCAGGTAAGGTTATTAGGTGGAGCGACTGTCCAATTAACTTAAAAAGTAAATATACAGACTAAAAAAAAAGCTTACGTAATTTGTTCAATACCTAAAATATGTCTTAAAAGATTAATAGAGGATTTCTCTATTAATTGCGTGTACTGAAGAATTTATTATAAATATACCATGTAACGATTCTATAGCTTAGTAGTCTCGTGCATGCGTGATACATGAGTATACATCCTCAAACGAAAATTTAAATGGAGTTTCATAAGCCTGAAGAATTTTCATCGCTCTACCTTACATCCGAATAAAAATTTTGAAACCCCCGAAATTAAAATAGACACCAAAATTTTATTTTGCCCAAATAAAATCGAAAGTTAGAACAGAGTGTCAATGCCGACAGCTGCAATAAGCATTTTGGGTTGGGTTTAATTTAGGATATGTAATAATAATAATATACTAACTATATTCTCTATAGAGGACTCCTGGAAAATATAAATACATTTTATTATAGTGCCTATAGTAAAGTGACAATTATAAATACAGGTGCGAATTATGGACTTTTCACAGCTTTAAGAAAAACACGTTTGTCTATAACGTAACATATTGAATATTCAACTTACACACCAATTCACCAGCTCGACCGTTAAGCTGTATTATCATCAAAAAGGACACAAATATAATTACGTGGAAAATTTCATATGAATTATTTTTGATAGAATAGATAATTATTAAATGTATGTAACTTACATTGGTACAGAGTTCCTTGAGTAAATTATTATCGGCATTGGGGAAAATTTTAATCTCTTGTATCGTACCCTGAAACAAACAAAGTACATCTAGACTTAAATTAATTATAGAAAGAAAAAGAGAGAGAGAAGAGAGGTAGGGCATAACGGGTTTCCCGTTCGAATTCGGAGCTGCCCGACTGGGTCAGGACCTCCACCTTATAGAAGTCCGTAGCCAAATAACACATTTTTTTGTGTTGTGTTCCTACGCGGTGAATAAGGTTTCCAGTAATGAGCTCCTTGGGGAGGGGGGAGGATTGTTACATTGTGTTGGAAGCATAGGGATTAAACCCATTTATGCTGCCAATACACTATAACTCTCCGAACACAGAATGGCAACGCGCAAGTGATACTTAGATATCGTGAGCGTAAATAGGCCTCGGTAACCATTTCCCATCAGGTGGGCCGTATGCTTGTTTGCCACTCTTGTTGTAAAAAAAAAAATGAGCATGTATATACCCGTTGTATAGTCATATTACACGCTTGCCTATCTAAGGGACGCGTAAAAATAAGCCGCGACCTACACATGTACCTATAATAAACTTAAGACGGTAACGAGGGTTGAACAGCGCCGTATGAAGTACGCAGTACTTCGCCGTAAAGTGAGTACTTCGCCGTATTTGTTAACAATATACGAGAGGAAACCTGCATACGTCTAAGAAGAAATTCAAAAGGCGTACTCAAGCATATAGGTAATACCCACACACCCACTTTCCACCAGAGGTATATTAGGTGCCAACGTGACAGATGGCGAGGCCATAGCCGTTACTCAAGCGCAACTATACATACGCCTTTGAATTACTTCTCAAACGTATGGTAGTTTCAACTTGATGTTTACCTTCGCCGTAAATCTCGAGGTGTATCTAATCACTGTATATAAGTTCAGAAAAAGTTATTGGTGCAGTTTTGATTCGAATTTGTAGTCTTTTTGCTTTAGGCCACAGCTTGAGCCACATGGTCACTAGGGCTCATACTCGTATATATAAAAAATTACGGTGAGAAAACCTCTGGGCACAGCGATAGCCAATAAAAGCCTTTATATACACTACATCTACACAAGCACTAAAATATAACGATATTTTACCCAAAATAAACAAATAAGTTAGTCACACGTGTTCCTTACAATATCACGTTCCGTTGTGTTGCGTAATGAACTAATAAACGCTGATTTAATATCTGGGTTTTGCCACATTACTGCGAGAGATGTGAGTGTTCTTAGTTCCCATCTAAATAGTTATTCAAGCTTTGCTACTGGTTACTGAGAATTATTGTTGCTGAATCCATAATAAACATTATGTAAATTTCATTTAAGTATCAGCGCGATAGATGTCGCTGTCAATATTTAAATCGCGCTATAATTGTGTTCTTAACGGTCCTTATAACCGTTTTTTTTTACTCTAGTGACTGGGGGGTTGTATCCTGAATCTGAATCTGAATATAAAAACAAAGACTTTTCGGATTAATGATGTTAATTGCAAAGGAAATTATCATACTTCGTTCGTATAGTATAAAAGTCCTTAAGCTGTGGGGACTGGGGGTTAAGTGGTTAAATAGTCAACCGCAACGTAGGCTCTAAGTTCATATTTAAGTTATAAGTACAGGTAAATATCGCACATGCAGCCTCCTTATCAGAGCAATACCTTTTTATACCACAAGTGCGGCAAACAAGCATGGCTCACTAGAAGTATCACTTGTGCGTTGCCAATCTGTGTTCGGAGAGTTATACTATGTTGGCAGCATAATGGGACTAATCCCTCTGCTGTCAACAGAATATAACAATCTTCCCCCTCCCCAAAGTCCTCGGGATCAATTTTTGATGTTAGCACCTGGAGCTAACACCAAAAATTGTGCTATTTGGCTACGGACTTCTATACGGTGAATTTGCGGCTATTTGACTATTTGAATTTGGAGCTGCCCTAGTCGGGCAGCACCAAATTCAAAGTCTAAATAAAGCTTCGATTTCGTTCCCGACGTCTATGAGTTCAGTCACATACACACAGAAGAATTATATTATATAAAGATGAACAAATTGGGTTTGATTATCATAGAATTTTTGCTATTTACCATTTGACACCACGAGCTATTTCGACGAGAAACTTAATTATTGTTTGCTCGATGACAGAATATTAGGATTGTTTAAAATAATAATAACAACAAAACGCGTTAAGAGATGACGAAGGTATTTCAAAGATAAAGAGAAATGCATATGCTTTTAATACATGCCCCATACATAATGTAGAATATGATACAATGACATTTATTGTGGGCAAACAAGATCATTCGATAATATACAGGCAAGTGGTAAAGTTATATCATTATTATTATATTATGGTAAAGTCAAGTTCAATCTGTTCAATGTTCAACTGTATCTATTAATGTAAAATATAATTTTATATCACTGCCTGAATATGAAATGTGCATGAACTACTTCCTTCCTTCCGGGGCGAAATGGATGTCAGCGTTTTAGCGAAATGGTTTATGTTTCATAGCAATAATAAATGTCCTGTTTTAAAAAGGTAGCTGATTCGGCATAAATATTATATTTTGACTAAAACCTGATACTGAAAGCCGTGGTGCTCGAGTGAATTTGAGTTGAAAGTTGAAATCCCGACTGACCAATCAGTTTTTTCTGAACTTAAGTACAGTGATTAGTCACACCGTAAGCTATACGGCGAGGAAACCTTCATACGTTTGAGAATATATTCAAAAGCGTATGTATAGACGTGCTTGAGTAAATGGACTCACTATCTCTCACGTTGGCACCTAAAATACATATCGGGGTAAAGTGGGTGTGTGGCTACTACCTATACACCTCTGCCTACCCCTTCAGGGACCCTTATGATATACCTAATACTGGCCGTTTTGAATTTTTTATTCATATATTGATGCGTATATGTCTTATATTTTGAACTGAACTACATTGGTTTGTGTAATAATATATTAGGAGACATGGTTACGTTTAAGAAAATATTAAGAGCCTGTTAATTTCTTGAAAGACGGCGTCGCACTCGTCAACTGTCACATTAATATATCTCCAGTAAAAAGCGGACGAATAGGACGTTTTTTACACATCTGCCCACCCCTTCGGTAACCCTTGTAGGGCGTGATATATACTCAATGGAATGGCGAGCGAATAAACTCGATAAAAGTTAAAATGAAAAAAAGAGAAATATGCCCATCATTTTAATGTTCTTTCTACGTTTTGTATTGTATTGTATGTACTCGAAAACGGCGAGCATGTATGAAGAGACTGATGAAATTGGACGTAGCGAAAGAGGTATGCAAGTCTAGAACTGGCGCTGTATTCCCTCTGTCTACCCCGTTAGGGACTCCGTGACCCCTTGATGCATATGCAATGTATGTATTGTATATATTGTTAATACTGCGTGTTAAAAGAGGCTGATATTCATCAGTCTCCTTTTGCCTTCAGACTCCTTTTCTTCATCGGACCCCTTTAGCTTGCACATTCGTAAGGGTAAAGGAGTCAAGTCTAAAGAGGAGTCGATGTAATTAAGTGTGTGACAATTCTTAATAATTTTAACTAAATACAACAATTTATAATGAACAATAATACAATTTGTTACCCAAATTATTTCCAGTATTATATAACAGCCTTAGGAGAGGCTGTGAATATTTTAATAAACTGAGTTACAAATTAGTACAAGCACGCTCTCTCAACAAAATTTAATCTCGTGTGTTTAGTTGAATCCCACAGACAGCGCTCGCTAATTCAGTTTAGCGGCAGATGAACGCACGCTGCTAATATACAAATCTTATAGGTACACTAAACGTGCTAATTTTAAAAGTAATTTCTGTTAGTGTTATATTTATAAAACTTAATAAATATATTTCTATTTAAATGTGCGGCGTAACGATTTTAGATCCATTTCACAATGAAGAGATCGCAAAGCATCTGACTTGAACAAGGGTGGGATTGAAAAGATGCAGAAAAGCATGATACGTTGGTTTGGATAGAAAGGATGAATGAAGAAAGATTTACAAAAGCGGTATACAACAACTAGTATTTGGAAGAGGAGGAAAGAAATACCACTTTACATTATACGTATATGAAATAGATTTGACACCATGATGGGAATGTCAAGTTTACCGTAAGCCGGCGAGTATGTATGAAGAGGCTGATGAATGAAAAATAATAGATTAAGCGAAGAAGTCAGATTATACAAATAACATAATAATTTTTAGAATAATTAAATAAGTGCTTACCTTTATACTCTGCGAATCCGTCAAACTATACCCAATTTTAACTTCCGAAGTTTTCCCAATAATAACACCTTCACTGAGACTGTCTTCAAAATACGGTCCGGAATATTCAGTACAATTAACAAAAGCCCTTATTTGGTCCTCCTCTACGTATACAAGCAGCTTGGTCCAAGCGTTATGCAAATCGACATTCAATGTGAAAGACTCCTTCATTCTAGGAAGCGACCCTAAATATAGGGTAGCTCTCACAGTGCCTTTTCCAGCCGGTGCTAAGCAGAGACCTATAGTAGCCGTGTTCTTCTTATCAACTATCGTAAATAAACACGAAGATGAGAACTCGTAATATTTAAATATTGTATTAATAATGAACGGAATTGGTATATTCTTATCGCTAATAGGTAGTACTTTGACAGGTATTTTTGTAAGATCCTGCCCAGTTAGGTTGAAGGAAGAAAATCCATCCATACTATCTTCTGTAAACGTTTCCCCTGGCATTGAGTCGAAGTCAAGCAAGTCGTATGGACCTGAAACAAACGTTATAACACAAAATATTAAATTTCTAAAGTAATTAGAATTTTCATTAATATTTATCTATCTTTTATTCTTTTGTTATATAAAATACTAATTGCACCACGTAGTTTCGACCTCGTAATATAAGGTATTGCATCAGGAAGGTTTTCTTTTGAATAAAATATGGGTATTACCTATACACTTCTGCATACCCCTTCGGGGACCCTTGTGGGAAGGCGTGAGGATATATATATATATGTCAATACTTACTTGTTTCTTCAACCCCTATTGCCACTGTCACTGTACTTAATGAGTAGAAAATGCTTAAATATCTGAAACAAAAAAAAAACAACATTATGAGCATGATATAATTAATATACCTACTTATCTGCTTACGCATGCTTTGAATATTACCGACAAAATTCAAATTCAAATTAAATTCAAATTCGAAATATTTTAATTCACATAGGCCTAGGTGGACAATACTATGGAACAAAGTACATAATAAAAAAATATGTATCGTGTACCTTATATATCGTATCTTATTCCCCGTTAGGGACTTAGCGTGATGGTATGTACCTATGTCTGTGAACTCTGTGTTGGAATGATAAGTATGCATTTGGTACCGTCGGAATTCGAACTTGTAGTCTTTGTGTTGCAAGCGAATACTCTAACCACTTGGCCACCCCGGCTCCTTGATTGAACTCTATGATAGGAGTAATACTATATACCGCTCATCCATAATACGTCAAGACAGACCCTGGGTATTTACCACACAAATTTACCAAAACAAAAAGAAAGTCTCAAACTAAGCAAAACTTGTAGTTATTGTAGGAACTAGCTAACGAAATTCTCGTAAATATTATGTAGATATATGTATGGCTAAATAGAAAAGAACACTTACTAATACACTTTCGACAGTCTTTTCATATCGGATTTTTCAAATCCTCACGCCTTCCCATAATGGTCCCTGTAGGGGTCCATTATGGGAAGGTAGAGGTGTAGTACGCACACACCCACTTTCCGCCAGAGATATATTTTAGGTAATAACGTGACAGATGGCGAGTCCGTCACCATTACTTAAACCACGACTATACATACGCATTTGAATTGCTTCTCAGACGTATACAGGTTTCCTCTCGATGTTTTCCTTCGTGTGTGACTAATCACTGCATTTAAGTTCAGAAAAACTCATTGGTACAGTAGGGATTCGAACTTGCGATCTTTGAGTCGCAAGCGACTACTCAAACCACTCGGCCACAATGGCTCTAATGAAGCTCTAATGAATAATTAAGAGATGTGATGTATATATTATATATTATTATTCTCCCTTCAATCAAAGACATGCATTTTTTTATTTATATTTTTTTACATTTTCGTAAGTCATTGATCAAACAGGGTCACCCATTTCACTTATATAAATAAATAAAATAAACCCAATCGAGTGCGATAGGGTCCCCATCGATCAAGTGGGTCGAACTCAGCCCGACCAATGGAAGTGTTAACCTTTACCACTCGAGTTGTCACTTCTAAAGCCTCTGATCCCGGACGAATGAAAAATGGGGGTTGAAACTTTTGAAATTGGAATAGTTTTGCTGAACCGGCGAACGGTAGTTGTACAGTTAGCCTGTTTATATAACTAGGTATGTATTAAACTTTGCCGAGATTTTTCGTCTTGACGAAGGAGCATAGGTTTTGTTAGGTTTTTCAATCAAAGTAAAGTTACGACTTTGGTATAAAGCATCCAATGCTCGTGAGAATTCTCAGAATATCAGTATGGTGAATGCTTACTTCGCATGCTATTTTGATTTATGTTTATCTACAAAGTTTTCAAATTATCAGTCTCGCTCGCCCCCGACTCAAAATAAGCCGAGGTTTATAGGTCATACTTCATAATGACAAAATATTGATAGATAAATTTGTATCTGCTATTTCATAACTCTTTGGAACTCTATGTTATTATTTAGGATTACCTGCCTTATCTTTTTATGACCATTATAAAAATATAATTACATCCTCCAACACATAATTATTACATCATACGAACACGAGATACACTTTCGACAGTCTTTTCATATCGAATTTTTCATATCCTCACGCCTTCCCTTAAGGGTCCCCGGGAAGGGTCCGGGAAGGGATTGGCAGAGGTGTATAGGTAGTACCCACACACCATCTTTCCGCCTATATATCCTAGGTGCCAACGTGACAGATGGCGAGTCCATCGCGGTTATTCAAACACGTTTATACAAACGCCTTTGAATTGCCTCTCGATGTTTTCTTTCACCGTTAAACACTTGTGACTAATCAGTGTAGTGTATTAATTCCAGCTATACTCATTGGTACAGTAAGGGTTCGATCATGAATCTTGAACTCGGTCAACACGGATCTTTATGTATTTTTTATTGATATGTTTTTTGTTTATAAGAACATAATAATAATAATAGGGGTAGGAAGAGGTGTATAGGTAATACCCACACTATAACTATCTGTATGGTAAAATAAAAAAGTATCAAGTGTACTATGTCTAAATTCAACCACAATGTTACGCAATACCAGACATGGCAATAAATATGTTTCACAGTTATGGTTGACGGGCGCCGGCACACAGCCTAGCAGAAGTGTCCCAGCGACAGACCAAGACAAATGGCTTTATTTGGGTCTAAGTTTGAAAATTATTCTCAATGCGAAGGGCTCACATACCTACTTCACGCTGAACGAATAGCTAAATGTTGAATGTGCGACTGTTTCATTTCTATTATAGAAATTACCTTTGTGAAGAGTATAACCAAAAGTTCAACTTTTTTGTATGTATTAACCACTCAAAGAAGCTTAGTTTAAGTACTCATCCCTAAAGAAACATATTTGTTTACTTTTAAGACGAAGCTTCAAATGAATCGGACGGCGCGGCGTTGTCAAAGCAAACAAAACTACAAGGAAATTAACTCGCTAAGGTAAACTCGGTTGTTTTGACGGTCCCTTGTCGGTAATGACTTGGTTATAATTTGGAATGCTAATAGTGAAAACACACGATATGCTATAGTGTCTTGGGACGCGACGTTTTTTTAGAAAATATAAATGTATATTACCTAAGTACTTAGTTAATAATAGACTAATTATATTCATTATTAGGATACGGGTCAGTATTTTCTATAACCCAATGTTGTTTATATTGAAATTGAAGAACTAATTGAACTCATTCAGAATCTTAATTTACATCTAACAAAGTAAAATATTGATATCGGAATCAGGATCAAAACTCAAGAGAGAATGGAACGTCCTCAAAATCGTTCAACGAGTGCAGCTTCATCTGGCCCTTCATCTAATTCTCTAAGAGTCTCGCCCTTTTCAAATACTGACTCTGTCATAAACCGTAGGTCGTAGCAACTATTAACAGAATAGCAACGTCACAAGTATCATATACCTAATTAAAGTTTGATTTAACTTTAATTGAAACACAATGACTAAAATTATCCTCAAATTATCCACCAGCGTTTTCATACCGAAAATAGATCCGTGTTATTCTAATCTATTCTCAGTTAATGATTTAGCTTCCCTTGTTTCTGTAAGCTATTTGTTCTTATTGATTATATTGAGTTTACGAATTTGGTAACTGAAAATTAAATTTTGATTGCGAATTTAATTAACTGTGATAAGGGAGAACATCTCTCACCAATGATTTTGCGTGAGACAATGTAAAAGGTATAGCAATGTTCTAGCTAACTTAATTAGAGTTCTGTTTATATATAAAGCAATCGGCGCCGGCTTCGCTCGGGTACGTACATAATTTGTAATATCTCAATTGGTTTAAAGTAGAATTATTTCGATCACAGCTCCCACACAACTTGTCTTTTTCCAAGATTTTTAATAAGTAGGACCACATTTCAACCAGCTTGCACAAAATCTCAATTAATTACACCTTAACCTTTCTCATGAATTATTCTGTCTTTCGGTAAAAAAATGTATTAAAATCCGTTCTGTAGTCTGTCAGAGCTTACCACGAACAGACAGACAGCGGTGGGGTTCTATTTCTAATATCTCTTTTGTAATATGTAGTGAAGTGTAAACATACCTTCATTATTTGACAGACTGGTTGTCTTGCTAGTACCTACGTCGGTAGGTCGACATTAGGGGATTCTTCAGAAGAATACTTTATACATGTAGAAAAGTTTATTATTTCTCATTTTAGCATGATGAGTTATACCAAAAAAGGTATAGCATTGACCAACTTAGAACTTATTCTATTTGCAATAGAAGAGAGAAATAAAGAAGGAAGAACGTGAGAATTCTTATTCGATAGATTATTATCGTTCATTAGTTTGAAGTTTTAAGTTAAGCCAACAATTTTGTCGCTACAACAGTTATTGAATTAAATGTGTATTTAACACTTTATAAGCCGAAGGATAAGGAAAGAATATAAGGACGAAGCCAGTGAGGTGGACCTCACTGGCTTCGTCCATCAGTTACTTAGATAATATATATAGTATTTTTCTTTTCCTTGACAAATTACAATGGTTTCGTAGGAATGAAATCGCGAGTTTTATTCAACAACACGCCGGCCATCTAAATTGTCTAGGAAATTTAAGGTTTAAATTTAATTTCTCTCTACATATTTAACACGAAAAGAACTCATTAAATTAACACAAATAGGGCAATACTCAAATCGAAACCACCCTCTAATCAGGCTTTAATCCCGCAATCCCGCTTACCGATGAACGAGACGTGTTACGAATGTCAAATATCACAGGTAGTGTCAAACGTCCTATCTCAAACCAAATTTGTACGTTCCATTTATTCGAAGGCATAATCTTCATATTTCTCGTCACAGAGTAAACTTTCCTCAACCAGCATTATTGTTCTACTGTTAAAGAACGATTTTCGTGATACTATCTATTATTCGACTGTAATGTAAGGTTTTCGCAGACACACATCTATTGGTATGTAAATGCGATCGCGTTTGTGTTTATACTTTACTGGTACACGAAATTGCTTTCATGTTTAATTAAATTACATATTCGTATGAGGTTTGATGAAGACACTGTTGGCCCTGGTAATTAAATTAATTAAGCAACGTATAAGCATTCACACGTCTGGCGTCGTACGGTGTTCATTTCGGTTCAATCAGAAAATGACTACATATTTAACCTAGTGCAGTGACTGTTTTCTCCCTAGAATCAAAATGTTTTCATCCTCGCGAAGGAGAAATAAAACGTTTTTGCGTATTTAAATATATCTATTTAACTGCTAACGTTACGAGCCGAGCCCTGTCGCCATCTTGCAGGCAGGACCATACAATTCAATTTGAATTTATTCTCAAACGTAACTTGCTTAAAGTTACCTTATGGAGTTATTGAGTTTTAAACTTGCATTTTAAGCTTTGCACGTAACCTAAACCCCTTAGCCGCCACGATTCATATCCTTGGAAAATATTTTATATATTATATTATAACATATAGATAGCCGTGGTGGCCGAGTGGTTCGAGCAGTTGCCTGCGACGCAAAGGTCGCAAGTTCGAATCCCGACTGTACCAATGAGTTTTTCTGAACTTAAGTACAGTGATTAGTCACACCACGAGCTTAACGGTGAAGGAAAACATCGAGAGGAAACCTGCATACATCTGAGAAGAAATTCAAAGGCGTATGTATAGTCGTGCTGGAGTAACGGCGATGGAACCTAAACCCTTTAGCCGCCACGATTCATATCCTTGGAAAATATTTTATATATTATATTATAACATATAGGCCGAGTGGTTCGAGCAGTTGCCTGCGACGCAAAGGTCGCAAGTTCGAATCCCGACTGTACCAATGAGTTTTTCTGAACTTAAGTACAGTGATTAGTCACACCACGAGCTTAACGGTGAAGGAAAACATCGAGAGGAAACCTGCATACGTCTGAGAAGAAATTCAAAAGGCGTATGTATAGTCGTGCTGGAGTAACGGCGATGGACTCGCCATCTGTCACGTTGGCACCTAATACCTCTGGCGGAAAGTGGGTGTGTGGGTATTACCTATACACCTCTGCCTACCCCTTCGGGGACCCTTGTGGGAAGGCGTGAGGATATATATATTATAACATGCAAATAGACATATAATTAACAATGCAGTTTAAATATTTGCTGCTGGTAGGTATCGAACCCGCGACATGCACACAGAACGTAGGGAACCAGTCGAACACTTGGAATCATTGTGGCAAATCAACATGCATTGAATATTATTTAAACTAGCGTCGTGAAAAATCTAAACGAATTATTAATTCAATTCTATATTTAAAATGAAAGCAGTAGACACAAACACAGCAACCAGTTAATGAAAATGGTGTTGAGAGATGCAAAGACGTTATGACGCTTTAACACTAACATTCCCGTTTATTCGGAAACTGATAACAAACAAAACAATTCAAATGCATTACATGAACATTCCCAAGAGAGAAGAAAATAAGGGAATGATCGTGTTGTTTAAAAAGAAGCTCAGAAATGGGAACAGAAACAAATAGTTGAAAAAAATCCTGTGCTTGTATTTTCATTACCATAAAATAAATACGTGAAGTTGAGAACCAAAATAAATAGAAGTATATTTTTACAAGTCTATGCTCTTAAAATTAGGCCACAGAATGAACTCTATTGAGAATTATGCTAGATTTGTGTCAACTGGTAAGCTTGTCTAATGCTCGAGTAGGTATCGAACTACTTTACAACACTAGCTATGCCAGGCGGCTTGTCCCGCGTAAAATTGTATTCCTCGCGCCTTCCCACAAGGGTCCCCGAAAGGCAAAGGTGTATATAATACACCAATTTTCCGCCAGAGATTTTATAGGTGGCAACGTGACAGATGGCGAGTTCATCGCCTATACATACGCCTTTAAATTTCTTCTCAGACGTATGCAGGTTTCCTCTCGGTGTTTTCCTTCACCGTTAAGCTCTTGGTGTGACTATTCGCCGTAGGTAATTAATTTCAGAAAAACTCATTGGTACAGTCAGAATTCGAACTTACGACTTTTGTGTCGCAGGTAACTAACTACATGAACTACTCGGCCAGCACTGCTTTCGGAACTAGATTCCATTAGATGATTTTTTTTTGTCAATGAAATGTCTTAATCCAAAAAAACTCTTTAAACGATACCTAAGTGTTCACTCTGTGTGTTAAACCATCATCTCTTTTTGCATGAAAAAGGATCAAACATTCGCATATATTAGTAAAATACATTATAATTACTAGCTGTCCCGCCCAGCTTCGCCCGTGGGAAAAAGTGAAACTTCCTGAAATACGATCGCAGCGTTACCTATCGGGTCCAATTGTGATGTAAGCTAGCCTATATTTTAAGTTGGTTCTCACTGCACATGGTGAGCAAATTTGATTGAAATCAGTTAAGTAGTTTAGGAGCCCATCGCGGACAAACAACGTGACACGTAATTTATATATATATCAAGATGTAAACGTCACACATGCTCACTTATTGCAAATAAGTACTATACTATTGACGACCTTATTCTGGCTGCAGAAAATTTGCTCTGGAAATAACACTATCAGCAGGTACTCAGCACTATTTAAAAACTCGATTGTGATCTTTTGTAATGTGAAAGTAATGCCAAGGCCAGGCAGCTCAAGCTCTGATCGAGAGATCTGTTTTTCGTTTAAGACTAAAAACAAACAGCCACCTTTTCTTCTCACCTCATCAGTCCGTTTTATAAAACGTAATTTAATTATCCAACAAACGAATTAATAATCCGAGACTTAATGTGCCTACAAACTCCACAGCATACAGATTTATTATTTTATTAATAAAAATGATATATATAGCCGTGGTTTGAAAGACCGCAAGTTTGAATCCCGATTGTGCCAATAAGTTTTTCTGAACTTAAATACAGTGATTAGTCACACCACGAGTTTTACGGTCACAGAAAACATCGAGAGGAAACCTGCATACGTCTGAGAAAAAATTCAAAGGCGTATATATAGTTGTTCTTGAGTAACGCCGATGGACTCGCCATCTGTCACGCTGGCACCTTAAATATATCTCTGGCGGAAAGTGGGTGTGTGGGTACTACCTATACACTGATCTGCCTACCCCTTCGGGGACTCTTATGGGAAGGCGAGAGGATGATTATATATATACTAGTAAAACTGCACACATTAGCGTTAATACCTACAATACGTATCTTGTAAAGTGTGTCGCAGCATTTAAAAAATATTTATTGACTTTAAACAAAGGTGTAAAGTAGCTGGATGATAAACCACCTGAAACGAATCACCTAGTCTTTAATAATCAATTCCATATTGGACGCAACGTGTGATATCTAAGCTGTATTTGAACAGTTTGTAATATGATATTTTTATAAATAGGGCAAAGGCAGATAAGACACGTTTTAGCTAAAAGCACACATTGGCATACCGTCATCAAAGGTGTGTGGTAACAAAGAATAACACAAAGAAGGGGCTGCCTTTGTTTAATTCGATAAACATTGGATTTTTCACCAATCATAAAGTCAATTGTATGGGACACATCTCCATACAGCACACGGGATACGCACGGATTGTGGGTAAAGCACTTGTTCCCTCATACTTTCAAACAATTCTCCTGTATTAGTTAGTGCCATCCACGAAGACGCGCCCTTCTATTCTTCCTGTTAGTTTATAGTGTTAGTGTGCAACCTTCTACTAATGTTTGAGTATTATCGGTACACACTGATTACATATGGGTGCATATACACACTACGATTAATAGACTCGGGTCATACTCCCCGCATCCTGCGACCCCCTCGACTATTAATTGGTGGGGCGCGTCTTCGTGGGGTATTTCTTTAACTTTGCAATTTCACCCAAATTCACATCATGTAGTTTGCGATTCTCTTCATTGCGGATTCGACCCACATTGAGCTATGCCTTCGACATTCGTTCGAACTTTAGTTACGTAGTAACTTTAGTGACATACATTTGTATTTATTCATCAACTGTAATTTTTACAGAGCCGTGGTGGCCGAATGGTCCGAGCAGTTGCCTGCGACGCAAAGGTCGCAAGTTCAAATCCCGACTGTACCAATGAGTTTTTCTTAACTTAAGTACAGTGATTAGTCACACCACGAGAAAACATCGAGAGGAAGCCTGCATACGTCTGAGAAGAAATTCAAAGGCGTATGTATAGTCGTGCTGAAGTAACGGCGATGGACTCGCCATCTGTCACGTTGGCACCTAATATACCTCTGGCGGAAGGTGGGTGTGTGGGTATTACCTATACTGCACCTCTGCCTACCCCTTCGGAGATCCTTGTGGGAAGGCGTGAGGATAAACAACTGTAATTTTTATTACCTTTTGAATACATATTCAACGTGGCTAGTAGATGTTATGAGCTCAAAAAATATTATTTTAATACGCTCCATATATATAGTTATTATAATGTAATTTGTTTTTATAGTCTAGTTATTAATGTACTAAACTGTCAGTACATTAATAAAATCGAGACGGGTAGCAGATGTCGGAAGCAAAGCTATATTCCAAACAAACAGCGATTAGTCAAATGCAAAAATATATATTCGCGTCTAATCTTCTCAGAAGTTATGATTTATGGAAATGTACATACATCTGCGAAGTAAAGACGTGCCCTGAAGTGGCAACGATGGGCGAAACGTCTTTCAATTTGGGACCTATTTATGATACGTGACCGGTGAATTTAGGGTGCAATAACACCCTTGATCATATACAATTTAAGATGTCAATTGATTTTATGTATCAGTAGTTTCAGTGTATAGTCGTGCTTGAGTAGCGGCGATGGACTAACCATCTTTTTTTTTTGTATTTTCTCTCGTAGCGTGAGTTCTGGGAACTTTTGCTACTTAACCGGTCAATGGCAAGACCTAGGCCTCCAGCCAGGTGGACTCACCATCTGTCACGTTGGCACCTAATATACCTCTGGCGTAAAGGGGTTGTGGGTATTAACTATATACACCTCTGCCTACCCCTTCGGGAACCTTGTGGGAAGGCGTGAGGACATATTATACGTCACGATAGGTATTTGATTACACTGACATTACACTGAAAGGGAAGCTAAGAAAAGGCAGTCCAAGAATAAGTTACATAAATTTTTTAAACAGTTACATGATACAAGTGAACGATAAAATACCTGTCGGGTCATACAAAGAGGTTTAAAACGTGTCTTTAAACGGAGATAAGTAGAAGGAGCTTCAACAGCGGAACCGACAAGAATCATACTCTTAAATTAAGGAAAGGGGAAAGTATTAGCTATGACTCAATAAATTAATGTTAGTCTTGTTATGTGTACCCATCTTAACCTTAGTTCCGAATAGCGGCTCAGTCAGATCATTTGTAACTGGGTCAGTTATATTCGCGACCCAGAATAGTTCGCTGACAGAGCTAGTCGAGTGCTAGCAAACTAGCAACGAGTCGGCGACACCGATGGCGGAATGGTTTGTATTTTAAGACCACTTTTTAAAGCTTACTAATGGCTTTTCTCAATAGATTTTTAGTGTAAAAATTGTCGGTACTATTTTCAGAAACTAGTGGTGTTTGTTCATCACGTAATGTATATGATGTTGAATCAAACCCGAGGCGTAAATATATCGTACATAATCCCCGCAGAGAAATACACGACTGACATTTTTCAGCATTTTCACGTCATATAACAACTTGTGACGATTACAATCTCAGGTCAATGACTTCTTAATCGATTTTTACGTACGCGCCTGTTTATCTTTGGATGCATTGCATTTTTGTTTAAATATAGGTACTAATATATATATATATATATATATACATTTATATGATGTTAGCTGCTTTAATAAAAGCAACGTCTCTAATTGAGCGACCGGACTACTATAAGTTAATCTATACAAATAAATAAAATTTAAGTGTAATATTTATAATCCTCACGCCCGCCCACAAGGGTCCCCGAAGGGGTAGGCAGAGGTGTATAGGTAATACCCACACACCCACTTTCCGCCAGAGGTATATTGGGTGCTAACGTGACAGATGGCGAGTCCATCGCCGTTACTCAAGCACGACTATACATACGCCTTTGAATTTCTTCTCAGACGTATGCAGGTTTCCTCTCGATGTTTTCCTTTACTGTAAAGCTCGTGGTGTGACTAATCACTGTACTTAAGTTCAGAAAAACTCATTGGTACAGTCGGGATTCGAACTTGCGACCTTTTTATACTAAAGATGTATACACGGTACATATAGCTAAATCTATTTTTTATTTTTTTTATCTGTCTGTCTGTTTGTTCCGACTAATCTCTGAAACGGCTTGACCCATTGTGACGGGACTTTCACTAACTTAGGCTACTTTCATTGTGAGAAATTGAACAATAACTTTTTAGTTAAATTCCACGCGGACGAAGTCGCGGGCTCAGCTAGTATAATAATAAAGTCACACTGTGAAGGGTGCTTTTTAGGTCGGAAATATATTTTTAATTCAAACGTGACAGATGGCGAGTCCATCGACTTCAGCACGACCATTCGTGTCTTATTTTTCTTCTCAAATGTTTGTGATAAATCAGAAACCTGAAATATAAGCACCATGGTTTGAACCTGCACTTTGGATGTTGCAACTAACTATACAGACCACTCGTCCACTGCTGCTGTCAACTAACATTATAATAATATCATAATGTACGATTAAACACGTTATGTTAGGTACACATATTAAAGTAAATCTTGCGCTCTCGAGTCTAATGAGAGGTAACTATGAGAACCGCCGCCAAGATTTCCATAAACATGTTATATACAGTACGGTTACCATTTAATTGGCGTAATTACACAATATTAATAGTTATTAATAGCTTGTTGAGTGACTACGTTCTAGTACCGTACTGATGTTTAAATCTTGTCAATCACTTCACGTTTAATGAGAAATTAAATTATATATATATATAATATTATATATCCTCACGCCTTCCCACAAGGGTCCCCGAAGGGGTAGGTAGAGGTGTATGGGTAATACCCACACACCCACTTTCCGCCAGAGGTATATTAGGTGCCAACGTGACAGATGGCGAGTCCATCGCCGTTACTCAAGCACGACTATACATACGCCTTTGAATTTCTTCTCAGACGTATGCAGGTTTCCTCTCGATGTTTTCCTTCACCGTAAGGCTCGTGTTGTGACTAATCACGGTACTTAAGTTCAGAAAAAACTCATTGGTACATTCGGGATTCGAACTTGCGACCTTTGCGTCGCCGGCAACTGCTCGAACCACCCGGCCACCACGCCACACACCAAATTAAATTACAATGTTTTAAAATGTAGTGGCCGAGTGGTTCGAGTAGTTGCCAGCGACACAAAGATAGCAAGCTCGAATCTCGACTGTACCAATGAGTTTTGCTGAACTTAAATACAGTGATTAGTCATACCACGAGCTTTACAGTTAAAGGAAACAACGAGAGAAAACCTGCATACGTCGAGAAGCAATTCAAAGCGTATGTGTTAGTCGTGCTTGAGTAACGGCGATGGACTCGCCATCTGTTATCTTGGCAGCTAAAATATATATCTGGCGGAAAGTGGGTGTATGGGTACTACCTAACACCTCTGGCTACCCCTTCGGGGACCCTTGTGAGAAGGCGTGAGGATATATACACATATACATACGTATGATCAAGGCAAATTACATTCAGGGAAGGAATTAACCGGAACAAACAGCCAGAATAACAACAATTTAAAAAATATATATATAATATAATATTTTGGTATATGTACCGTGTATACTACATCCATATATGCATTTAGTTAAAAGCGGTTATTTTAATATTACAAACAGACACTCCGATTTTAATTATTTGTGTAGATGTATCCATAGAAATAAATAAAATCGGAGTGTCTGGAATAAAATGGAAATAGATTAATTTATCCTCCACCCTTATGTGTATTACGATAAAATATTTTTTTAAGAAACTTATTAGTATATTATAATTACTTACCACCTTAAGTAATTCGAATCCAATTTTCTGAAAGTAATTTAGTTTTATACGAAATATAATTTGTAAGAATAATCTGAGCGTATTTGATTTAATGCTAATCCTACTTATATTATGGAAACCTAAGTGTGTGTGAATGTTCGTTCCTCTTTTATGCAAACACTACTGGACGGAATTGTATAAAGTTGGCACATTAATACATTATAAGGTGTATTAGGACAATGCCTATGTTATATCTTAGAAAATAAAACTAAAAACCTGAGAACGAAATAAAATTATTCGCGGTTGAAGCCGCGGAGCATTCGTAGCGAGCAGCTGATATTATATAAGGATAAGTAAAATAATCACAATAAAGATTTCTCAGAACCGGCTTGTTTGACTTCGACAAAGCCGAGGGTATACAACCTTATTTACAATTTTTAGCCCCGAAAGCCAAAATTTTCTGAAAACTCATCATTATTTATACGTTCACTAGCGTTACCCCGCTGTTTTACTCGTTTCAGAGTCATATATATTATTATAGCTACGCCTCCTTGGGTAGTACAATAATAAACTATACTGATGACGTATTGCATTATATGGATAAATCGATATCAGGAAATATCCTCATTGTTCAATTCCTTTATCAAAACCCCATAATTTTATGAATAGGTATTCCCAAATATTGTCCCTGGGGTCGTCAGGGACAATATTTGTGCTCTTCACTCTCTGCCTACCCAGGCAGAGAGTGAAGAGCACCACTTCTCTCTAGACTTACACACCTTCGCTTCGTCCACATTCATCAGTCTCTTCATAAATGCTCTAAGGCCTTAGCCTTAGAGAAAGTAGAGGGCCAGTTCCCTCTAAACATAGACTAGAGGGAACTGGCGCTCTACTCTCTCTGCCAACCCCATTAGGGACTCGGCGTGGTAGTATAAATATTTTTTTATAATTCGTTCCTTAACGGTTTTTATCGTAACTAATGACATCGTCTGCTTTCTAGTGAGCGTTAAAATCCTATAATTTTTGGTACTCCTATACGCGTAGAGGAAAAGATGACCATGTCTTGACATGAAATATTAATGAAATAATAATCGAAAAACGAGGTTTAAAACCAAAAGGCTGATTATTAAAATGCCATATTCATTAAAAGCGTAATAGCTTAAGTTAGTTAGCTGGTTATTTGGTGCAGCTGTATCGTTAACTGCTTTGTACAATAACGAGTTTTGAACTTTTAATAAAGATTAATGTTCAATAAGCTTCCAACGTTCTCATAGCGATTGACAACAGGAAAAATAAATCTTGATATCACACGAGCTGTTACGGAAGTAGTCAATGTAAATGGTAACGTACATAGATGTAAAGCTACGACGAACTCGAATAACAACAGCTATTAAAAAAAACATAGAACACATGATAGAAGTTCCACCAAATATATAATTCATCAAAAAAGTATATTTTTGACTTGTTGGATCAAAAATAAATATAACAAGAAATACATACAAGAACGTATGTTCTTGTATGTATTTCTTGTAATACATACATACATATATATATCACGCCTTCCCACAAGGGTTCCTGAAGGGCAATGCAGAAGTATACCCACTTTCCGCCAGATATATTTAAGGTGCTAACAAGCACGACTATACATACGCCTTTGAATTTCTTCTCAAACGTATGCAGGTTTCCCATCGATATATTCCTTCACCGTAAAGCTCGTGGTGTGACTAATCACTGTATTTAAGTTCCGAAAAGCTCATTGGTACAGTCGGGATTCGAACTTGCAATCTTTGTGTTGCGGGCAACTAATGGAACCACTCGGTCACCACGGCTCTTAAATTTTAGATCTTAGAAATTATTTAGATTGTTAAATATTTACGTCAATAATAGATATAGAGCATTATTTCAAGCTTTATTTTGGTTGTTGCCTATACACCTTTGGCTACCCCTTCGGGGACCCTTGTGGGAAGGCGTGAGGATTACTTTGGTTTCAGGCAAGCATGAAGTTAAAGATCACTATTAATAATCTGCAGAAAATGGTGCTTGTACGGAGTGTACGTGCAACGCCGCCAATTCCCTCATGAAATGATCATGAAAGAGAGAGAAGAGAAGAGAGAACATACCTTTAATCATATTTCACTCAATCGATAGTAGAATATCAAGAAACTAGTTTTGTCCCAATGCTTTTTATCTCAATGAACCCAAATTTAGACTTTGTGTCGTTGGTCGTAGGGGTCAATACCGCTTCTGATTGTACATATCGGTGACGACGCTCTTCTTTAGGATTCAAGTTTAATGAGCCACGTTTGTTCGGTCTCACTAAAGCTAATTTATTAATCAAACAAAGGCAAGGGCAGACGAATGTCGAGTTTTCGAAACATTCGCTTCGAAATAGCATGTGGCGTGACATGAACGTATTCTGGCGACATACAAAAATATGACCTGGTAGTCTGTCAAAGCAGAATGATTTTCTCATTGTTGTAGATGGCCTGTCGGTACAGTCATCAAGATTCTGGTTGCGAAACTTGAGGTCGCGGGCTCAATTCCCGACGAGAGCAGATATTCAGGTAATATAATCAAGTGACCTGGATGCCTATCTATGTGTGTATATCTACACATACATATACATGTGGGTATAAATATATAAGTTTGTATATCGTTGTCTAGTTCCCACCTAGTCCCAAAGACTAGGTGACTTTGTGGTATTGTACCATGGTATTATTGTTGTTGATATTAGATGGTAATGTTAGTAAACATTCATTAGTAAGTTCTACTTCTATTCAAAAACTGGTTAAGTACCTACCCGGAATTGTGTAAAAGGTAACTGCGACGAGACTGGCTTTAAGAGCACAAATCGCACTTATTAGTCGCTCGTTTAAAAAAATAAAATATTTCACTTTTATATGAACGATACAGCGAGGTTATCTTACAACTACGGGAAATTTGGTAATTACGAGTAAAACATGCATTATAGATAAACTCTTTCGATTAAGCATGTAGGTACATGACATGTGGGCACGGAATTAAAAGAAGAGCAACTTGGAGGTGACTATGGTGAACTTTGACCAAAGAAAGCAAAATAAAATATATATTTTTTTTACCACTTGGGTGGAATACAAGCTTGCGGCCCGCCAACTTTGGACGTTTGCAATACCATGGGTATCGCGCTGACGACCCTGCAGGAATCTTTTCACACCCTTCTTGAAGTACTCAACTTGCCACGTCTGTTCTCAAGTGAGTGACACACCTTGTCATATTGTCAAGCGAGATTGACGTTTATTCAGTAATGAAGAAGCTTACCAAGCGCTACATATTTTTAATACAAAATAGTAAAATTCTATGTTATTTATAAAAACCTTGCTCTATTTAGTTGACGTATGAAATATGAATGCAACACACTGCTCGTGTACTGTACTAATGACATCTAATATTGTCGACTTTGTTCAGCTAATTTTGTAATTGGTTTCTTATTTTTACGCACTTTATATATTAACTAATGTACATTGTAATAATTTAGTAGAGTCACATCAGCTTACTCTAACTACTAAGATTTTACGAAGTGTTAACTATTCATACGAAAATTTAATATTATAACATTTTATAAAGGAATATTGTCGGAATTTTTTTATTTTCTTACCGCAAATGTACCAAATATGTGAAAGTTTGCAATAACAAGGGTATGTATGATTCGCGATTTGCTAACCCTAAATTATTTGCACACTCAATTTGTCTTCATGCTGACACTTTGCACTCCTCGGTGTTACCTGAAGTTGAATAAAAAATATGGATTTCAAGATAAAGATAGATTATACACAATATTTTTCCTAAATTGAATTTAACCAAGTGTGATGAACTGATATCACGTATTACCGTTTTCAAAAGATTTTTTAATTAAAACTAAAAAAATGGAAACCCTATATTTAAGTAAGAAGTATCCACTTTTCCACGTTGGTAACAAGATCGTTAACACCACTCAGTAAAAGTATTTTCTTTCGAAACTTGAGTAACTTTGTAAATCTTTGTCGACAAATAATTACGAAGCTTTGTGTGAAGTGTAAACAAATTTTAATGTTGCGAAAATTGGCAGTGTAATTAAATTCATATCGAGGTCGAGGTGTCGGAAAAACAGGGAAAATATTTCAGTAATTGGCGAAAACCTAATGGACACTGACGAAGTTAAGATCAAAAGTGATCTTGGAGACGTATCGAATGAACCATTGGAATGGTGCCAAGCATCTGTTGTAGTGGGTAATGAAAGCCCACGCTATTATATTGTGATGCCATGGTGACCGAGAGTTCAGAGCAGCCGCCTGTATCACAAATACAAGTTCGAATCCCGACTGTACCAATGGGTCCTGACCTTAATTAAGTACAGTGATTAGTCCCAATACGAACTTTACGAACTTGGCGGAAAACATCGAGAGAAAACCAGCATACGTTTGAGAATAAATTCAAAGACGCATGTATAGTTGTGCTAGCAAAACGGCGATGGACTCGTCATTTGTCACGTTGGCAACTAAAAATATATCTCCGATAGTAAAATGGCTGTATGCACTGTATGTACACACACCTCTTCCTAACTCCTAGGGAACGCTTGTGGGAAGGCATGACGATATAACATATATTAAATCAATAAATTAATGTATTTTTTTCTGAACAGTGAAGTAAATCATCGAACAATCTGCATACATTTAAAAATAAATTTAATGACGGACTCTGAATCTGCCGCGTCTAACAACACGACAGTTCTGAGCGGGCAGTCCTTTTTCCTCACTTCTCTGCAGCTGCTCGTTTAGAACCACCTGAGGATCAGGTCAGGAGTATTAAGTATCAAACCTCTACGGATGCAAACAGCATCAACTATTTGTAAAGTTATCTAAAAGCATTCTGAAGTCAAAATGTATTCGAAGGACCAATCAGCCTTTCTTATCTCTCTTGCAATTGATATCGGATTGTGATAGAGACCCTTATCACCGTAGGCAACGAACAATGACAATGTATGTAACCCTAGCAAATTTATTTCATAGTGAAAGCTACATTGTCCAAATCCAATTTCAGGAACAGTCCAACGCTTAGGAAGGTAATCCATTCAGAATTTTTATTGGAAGGTAAGGTAAGATTTACAATTTGGTCCACGAAAGTTGAAGGAAAACCGGAAATACTTATGAAAGGAAACGTCTTTTGGAAATTAGTACCTAGTATTTTCTTTTACATACATACATTCATATCATCCCACCGAGTCCCTCAAGTCGTCATTTTTTTAAATAATTAAATTATTTAATGACTTTCATTCATCGCATTGCAGATTAATCATATTTTTTATTCAAAGCAGCCCCACATATTTTTCACGTTGAATCCTTCACAGGGTAGGCGGAGAGTAGAACGCCAGTTGTCTTTAGACTTATCTAGTCATACCTCATTCGCAACAACATAATATCAGATATGCAAAAGGCATTATTTTTCACTGACTCAGCTGCATGCAGCATTGAATAATATTGTACATTATTGTGGTTTTAGTGTATATTATTATAAGGCTATAAGGAATGTCACAAGGCAATTTAAATGTATTTCCCACATTGTGACCGCAGTATTCACAGACGGAAAAATATTTATAATAATTAAATAATAAACATGAAAATTAATTATTTAATATTCCGCGATAAGTCTTCTAACGTCGTCTCATAACGTCACAAGTTCGACACGTTCTATAGTATCGAAACGACTACCCCAACAATCCCAACTATATTCGCAAAAGATTATTTTCCTTAGATGAACTCTTTTGTAATGGTAATATTATACGTTCATTTAGCGCGATATCGATCGTGCGACCTTATGTTGTGCCGTTCGAACGGGACCGACGAGTATTTCCAATAACAACGCATCTCCTCCAGAAACCGGCTTTTTTTATCATAGCACAGCGATATTAAGCTAAAAAATGCTTGGATTAAACTATATACAGTCGATGTTCGGGTCCATTAAATATACCACTTTAATATCAATGTCGGTATCGTAGCGACCGGTCAAATGCTTGGCATATTTTTTGCACTCAACTATCAAGTGAATGCAGATCATAAGTTACCTATAATGTCTCAAGCGATATTAACATATTTTGCATCATTTATTAATTTTTATGACGAATCATAGGTTTTTCCTAATTGAAACAGTTTATATATTGCGCTGTTTGAATTTTGAAAATAAAAATGAAAACAGCTGTTCAATTAAGGATCTGCTAAAGCACTTGTGAAGGTTGTTTAATCTCCTAGCCTTTCAGAAGATATATTTTCGAGAAGAACTGACAGGAAACTCGAAAAATTACGTTTTAATTAATTACCGCATATACCAATTGTTTTATATCGTTTTTTTTTTTTTATTTATTTGATTATGAATATATCTTTTATTACTGCCACCAAATAGAACTATCCAAACAAATTTGATCATTATATTAAACGGTAAGTGTTAAGGGCATTGTCAGAGCAAATATTATTTGAATTGTGTTCAGAATAAACTCGTTAGTACCAACAGACCGCTGGGTTCGAACTTTCAATTACTATTGTGTAGCTGAATACTTGACCATCAGACGACCGCGGTTCAATAAATATAATATTTTATCAAATATTAATTAACTCGCAAAGATCACCTCCAGTGGCATCCACATAAATTAAATATAAATAGAAAACTAATGTCACTTCACTCAATATGAGTCATAGAATGCAAAAATAGTCAGTATGAGGCCTTAAAAGGTAAGGCCGAGTTATTGAATCGTAATTTGTTCAACCTTCCTCATGATTTATTTCATTATTGTATTTTATTTGAAACATTGTGGTAGCCTATTTAGTGACGAATTACAGGATGCACATCGGAGGATCTCAAAAAAAACCGTTTAGATTTTTTAAGTGTTTATTTCACTTCCACAAAATGTACTTAATTCTACGACACTTATTATACGATTACTTAGTTACTAAGGGGTTCCCGATTGGTCCGATATTAGGAAGACAAAAGGCACATACAATTACTTAGTTACTAAGGGGTGTCCGATTGGTCCGAGGTTAGGAAGACAAAAGGCGCATACAATTACTTAGTTACTAAGGGGTGTCCGATTGTTCCGATGTTAGGAAGACAAAAGGCACATACAATTACTTAGTTACTAAGGGGTGTCCGATTGTTCCGATGTTAGGAAGACAAAAGGCGCCGCGCTTCGTGGGTGATCGAATTTATAATGTCCCATCCCTCATTGCACAATCACCGTCAGGTGTGCATATGTACGGTGGGTGTCCGGATATGTAACAGACGGTACGATTAAAGTACACAAGAATGCAATAAGGAATAAATGGTTTTAATAAACAATAATAAATTACCTATCATAGATTATTCCGTATTAAATCTATTATGATTGAATGTTAATCCTAATAAATTGTTTGTCTATATGTAGCTTACAAGTGCCCCCAAGTGGTAGGCAGAGTTGTCATAACCCCTGTTTTCACGACATGACTTTGAATTTCTTCTGAAGAAGATATTCTGATGTTGTTTTCCTTCACCGATTTTATCGTTATACAAGTCTAGAGCATGTCTGAGAGAATTAGCATTGCTGGCATCTCATTGTAAACCTAGAATCGTGAAGTCTAGAATATATACCAGTGACGAAAACATCTTCACTTACTTACTTATGTATTACAGATATCAATACCGGTTGCCGTTCGAACGCCTGCCCACCCATAACGTTTTATTTCGATATTAATAAATAAACGGACGGATTTAAAGTCGACAATAATTTTATTTTCAATTCCCTTATTAATTACCTTACTACTACTAATTATTAGTTAAGTAATTACCTACTACAATTATAATTGCTAAAATTTGTGAGGATATTTCTTACTCATTCAGGCCAGAATAGCTGAACGGAATTAAATGAAATTTCACAGCGGCAGAATATTAGATCGCATACATAGGTTTTCAACAAAAAAAAAACACAATCGACATCACAGAAATACATACATCGCATAAACATTCTTGAATAATAAAAACAAGAGTATACGATTATATTACAGCAGGTATCGTAAACTAGCTGCATAATTGAACCTCATAGCATGAAAATACCAGTCAATCAACACTGTCAGTGGCGCTAAGTATAAATTTCTTAGGAGCTTATCTAGTACCACGCTGACAGCCAGTCATTTTAGTGTCATTAAGTACAGTTGAGGAACAGGTGTATGACTATATATATATATATATATATATATATATATATATCCTCACGCCTTCCCACAAGGGTCCCCGAAGGGGTAGGCAGAGGTGTATAGGTAATACCCACACACCCACTTTCCGCCAGAGGTATATTAGGTGCCAACGTGACAGATGGCGAGTCCATCGCCGTTACTCAAGCACGACTATACATAAGCCTTTTGAATTTCTTCTCAGACGTATGCAGGTTTCCTCTCGATGTTTTCCTTCACCGTAAAGCTCGTGGTGTGACTAATCACTGTACTTAAGTTCAGAAAAACTCATTGGTACAGTCGGGTTTCGAACTTGCGACCTTTGCGTCGCAGGCAACTGCTCGAACCACTCGGCCACCACGGCTCTGTATGACTATAAATATAATTAAAGATGACACAAAGTATGCAAGGATTTCATGAGGAAAATATTTTTATACAATGGTTTAAACCCGCGGTTTAACCCGCGTAAAACAAGAGGTTAACATTGAGAGGAAAAACTGCATACGTTTGAGAAGATATTAAAAGATGTATGTTTGCGTCGTTAGATGATTTACGACTGAAAATTACAGAGTACATAAACTCAATTACGAGAAAATTGCTCTATCAAAAACATAAATAAACTCTTTTTTTTATAACGAACACTTCTTCTACAGCGAGAATGCATCTTCAGCAAATGTTTGTATTTCCTCGAGTAGAATGCTAGAGATGCTAAGACTAGACGTAGTGAATCAACTTAGCGAATATGATGGCGCCTGTTGTATGATCTAGTTATATTTCCTGCTTTAGTTTGGCAATACCAATATTAGGAATGTGAAAGTTTGTATGTCAAATTTATTCCTATTCATACAAATTCTTTGGTTCACATACATGTGAAAATTAAGGCGAGGTGGTTCGTACAAACCCCCCCCCCCCTCCCCTCCCCCCCCAGGTACCCTTTGCTGCGTTCACTTACCCTCCCACCTAGCACTTTTTAGTACCTGAAAAGTGCAAAATGACATGACTGGAGGATTTGGTCTCGCCATTATTCGATTAAGTAGCATAAATTCTCGGAACTCACGCTACGCTTAACTAATCCTCTTATGTTTACATAATTTTTCGATGCTTATCGGTTAATTACCTCTATATCTCAACGTAACGTCATTCTCAATGATAAAGATCACCAACTACATAGATATAAGCGATACTTTAATGTAGATCAATAAAATTTTAAACATATCACGCGACAAAATGTAGGTCAGGTAGTTGCATACCAACTGAAACTACTGTGTGCATTTTATGCATTATCATAACATCCATTTATTTAATGAGAAGGCAGAAAGATAGAGCCCCAAGTCTAGTCAAAGTCTAGCCCCAAGTCTTTTAAAAAAATACACAAATTAGAATATTTTAATATATTTAATGCTATATAAAATATATTATATTCATGTTCATCACGTTCCAATATTACAGTCGAGTTTGTGAACATAAGTCTATTCTTAGAACATTAAACAATATTCGAATTAACTAAAGCGAACGCTATTATTGTTACTTTTATTGCATAATATTGAAATCCTCGCTTATAAATATATAATCTGAATTTGTTTCTATATAATGATATATCGATTCATGCAAATTCGTTTAATATTTGTGTTATCGTAAAAAGAATTTCGTTACAAATTTATTCTAGTCCATCAAGACAACATCGCTAGTCCGATAATGTCCATGTAGTCTTAGTGCCATGCAAAGCGATGATGTGCTAGCCGTAAGTAACGCTTAACCTAATCGACAGGAGACCGCAAAACGTTATAGCGTTTTTTCGACACAAGGACCATAAAACTCTCACAACATAGGTAATTAATATAGTTTTTAGTAAGCTTATATTCAACGTACTATTTAAAACTTTGTTATATAAAATACAACAAACAAATAACGACAGTAGCGCAAAGAAAGTACGTAATGAGATAAAAAAGTGACGTAATAAAATTAGGCACCAAGTCACATCTAAAAATCTCATCAGCAGTCGACATCATTAAGATTGACACATAAGTCTTGTACGTGTGTGCGTTTGGTCATAAGATGAGATGAGATAAATTTGGACAAGACATGGAGGTACGTACTAAGTGCCACAATAGGTCAAATATATCAAGCGGTATAACGATTAACTTTTTGATTTATTCATGAAATGGCCATTTTAAAACGTTCAATTCTTCGTATCATTAAGCAGTTCTCTACGAGGTAGGGAAAGGGTTTAGAGCATCTGTAAGTAAAGAGACGACTCTTCAGCTTCATCAGAATCAAGTAAACTTTGATTAACTTCCTCGAAATGAGAAACATTTTTCGTATATCAAATACCAATGTTTTCCAAGTATTGCTTAGAGTAAGATTATTTCCCAGTAGATGGAATACTGCAAGCTATTATTTGTTGTGCTAGAGTGATTTATGTTGAAACACTATACATTATGACTCTTCGAGTCGCTGAGATACGCTGATATCGTAGCTTAGTCATCGCCAAGCATCCGTTGCATTATAGTGACATGGATTACAGCGCATGATTTTTTTCAATATGGAATTAACTTATAACAAAACATTTTGCAGTCAACGAATCGGAGTCTTTATTTATTTTATAACGCTAAGGTCAGAGTTTAGATAACTCAAGCAATACACTTGCAATTACACGTTAAGATGATAAACGAGTCACGAGATTAACATTTGTAGGTATATAAATAAGCTACGGTTGTCAGGTGGTCGCAATTCAACCATAATACGTAAAAATATAGTTTAATATTAATGAAATTAGAAATGAAATCAAAAGTTTTTATAATAATTTTTGACTACTTTTGCTATTAGACTATTAGACAACTAATAATATTGATGTTTGTCTTTGTGGTTATGTTTGTAATGATTTTTAACTTAATTTTTATTTAAGCGAAAAAAAAATTACCCGTGTTTTGCCCGCGTCAAAACGAGACAATTCAGCAATGATAATATTAATTGGATGAAGTGTTACTCACATAATAAAGGATATATTTATTTTAGAAAAAAACAAAATATTTTTGCAGGTAAAACCGTGGGTACAACTAGTCGTATAAGTACAATAAAAATGATGAAGTAATTCGTGAATAGCTTTGAAACGTTCGTAAATTTATCACGCACGCAAGGTTGACACACGATTAGCATCCAACTGTGTGAATTAACATAACTATACTATAATATGTACGTTATTTATGCCGAAAACAGGTAAAAGTCACGTAGTGTATCCGATGGCATACATTCGATGACGACATAAGAATATTTTTCTTAGTAACTTGCCAAAATGTAAAGGCATGCCAAACGTTTAGTGATACACTACTCTTGAGGATGGGTAGCTGTTGATTTTTACTCTTTTTATCTCGGCATTTCTCTTTATTTTTATAATTATTAATGTGACAAACCAGCCGTGGTGTCCGAATGTTTCGCCTGCGAAACAATGATCGCAAGTTCGAATCCCGACTGTTTTTGAGTGAACAATGAGTTTTTCTGAACTTAAGTACAGTGATTAGTCACACCACGAGCTTAACGATGAAGGAAAACATCGAGAGGAAACCTACATACGTCTGAGAAGCAATTCAAAGGCGTATGTAGTCGTGCTTGAGTAACGGCGATAGACTCTCCATCTGTCACGCTGGCATCTAAAATATATCTCTGGCGGAAAATGGGTATGTGGGTACCATCTGTACACCTCTGCCCGTTCTTGGACCCCCGGGGAAGGCGTGATGATATATTATTATATTTATTTATATATATATTAAAATACAATAATTTTAACATGTCTGGTTATGGTAAGGAGTACAGTTCTTAGCCCACTCGATTAGCATAAATATGCAAATTAAAAGTTATTCAAACCTCCTTTACAAAATAAATTGTTGATTTTATAAATATGGAAAAACCACTAGGGTATATATAATTATGCAAATCGCAAAGAAAGTTTGATTGAATGCAGTTACACTTTATCGTATCGTAATCGTTGATGGGGCTCTACCATAAAAGGCGATGAATCATTTAAGGTTTTGTTCATTTCTATAAGACGGCGACTAAAAACACGCGCACGCACACACACACAAATGTATAAATTGTTATCAATTTTTGTTGTTAATTGATTTGAGCCGTGGTGGCCGAGTGGTTCGAGGAGTTGCCTGCGACGCAAAGGTCGCAAGTTCGAATCCCGACTGTACCAATGAGTTTTTCTGAATTTAAGTATAGTGATTAGTCACACCACGAGCTTTACGGTGAAGGAAAACATTGTGAGGAAACCTACATACGTCTGAGAAGAAATTCAAAGGCGTATGTATAGTCGTGCTTGAGTAACGGCGATGGACTCGCCATCTGTCACGTTGGTACCTAATATACCTCTGGCGGAAAGTGGGTGTGTGGGTATTACCTATACACCTCTGCCT
Source organism: Drepana arcuata (assembly GCA_016069955.1). Lineage (NCBI taxonomy): Eukaryota > Metazoa > Arthropoda > Insecta > Lepidoptera > Drepanidae > Drepana > Drepana arcuata. The sequence goes on from JACCPG010005673.1 coordinate 80,746, forward strand.
ACCCCTTCGGGGACCCTTGTGGGAAGGCGTGAGGATATATTATATTATATTATTATTAATTGATTTTAACATACTTCAAGTGACTACATTTTTACTTTTTACGGATGTTAGTGATTTTGTTTACAAAAGAAATACTCGTAGATTACTTCTCGATGTTTTCCGTAAGGCTGTTGTGTTATTAATCACTGTGCTTAAGTTAAGAGAAGTAATCGGTACATTCGGGAATCTAGCTTACAATCTTTGCGTTGCAGGCAACTTCTCGAACCACTCGGCCACCACTAACGCTTACGCTAACTTAATAGAGATATTAAGTTAGTGTAGAGCAGTAAGTTATCAATATTCAGCTGGTCTGATAGTAAGCTGTTTCCGCCACATATAGACTTACAAAGCACATAATGAGTTGGTTGAGTTTTTATTTCTACATGGATTTAAACATCATAAATAAGTATGCAGATTGCGGTTGAAACTCTGGGGCCTTGGGGTCCTGAGGCTCACCATCTTTTTAAAGAGGCCTCGCGCCGTCTAGTCGAGGCCTCTCGTGACAGGCGGGCTGGAACATATCTCGCTCAGAGAATCAGCATTGCTATCCAGCGTGGCAATGCTGCTAGTCTTCTTGACACGTTGCCTCGGGATACCGATTTGGGATAAATATTTTATCTGTAAGTAGTTAGTTTCAACTGTTCTTTGTAAATATCACTATAATTATATTTAAGTATGCAGATAGAAATAATGAGCAAAACCGCAATAATGATAAAGGAACATTACAAACTTAATGGAATTGTATCACTAAAGGAAATTAATTTAAAACGTCATATGTTTTACCGCTGTACAAATGATCGTATTTGTATTTAATTTGCCTTGATTTATACATTATTGTATATTATGAACAATTTACACTGTAATATAAATATAAATTAAACATCCTGTGCCATCATGCAATGATAATGGAGCTAATTAATTTAACGATATGTAGCTAGGTATTTATGATTGTACTCGAACGAAACCGACGAGCATGTATGAAGAGACCGATGAATGTGGACGAAGCGAAAGAGGTATGTAAGTTTAGAGAGAACTGGCGCTCTATACTGCCTACGCCGTTAAGGACTTGGCGTGATGATATGTATGTATGTATTCATAATTGTATGTGCGGGACTCGGGATTATTTAATACAACCATACTACGTAGACTCCGCGGGCTTACCTGTGGTATAAATATCGCTTTTTATGTATTGTTTGAATACAGAGTATTGAATTCTATAAAAAAGATATACTTATTAAAATTAAAAAAAGTATTAAAGATAAACATTAGTATTAAAATAATAAGTATGGATTACTACAAGGTACGAAATGTGACCGTCTTAAAAACACCGTATACCTTATACCTACGTTGTTTCATCCAAGCCAGAGTAAACGGAAAGTACGTTAGTAAATAAACAATTAATATCATCAACCATTTTGCTACTTCAGATGTTCCTTAGCCGCATTGCCTGCAAAGTAGGATTGTAAAGTCATCAGCTTCGCAACAGAACCAGAGTGCAAAACCGCTCGTGAAAACATATCCAAAATCGAACAAAGCCGGTTTTTATGAAAACAATAAAAGCTCATATGGCTTCCATTTTATGTGCTTTAAAAGCCACAGCGATTGCGTGAAAGCGCAACTTTATTAAACTGTCAGTAAAATGGTACCACAGAGGTATCGTTAAAAACTAAACAAAAATCCGGTCGAACGGATTTCATTTCTCATCAGTGAGAGGTAGGTGCTAAATCGCAAATAGCATTGAAATGAGGTTGATAGAAGAACTGTTTACTGAAAACATTATCTGCAGACTAAGTAACGATCGATGGAGCTCTAACGGGAGAGGTGTGTAACCTATTTATCAATAAATGGTGAATGAATTCCTCCTGATAATATGCGAATTCTCGGTTAGTATTGATTTTCCCTAAATTTTTATTGAAGAGAGTTAAACTTGATTATAATAATAATAATTAATACCTAGGTACAATTACTGCTCAAATAGACCTATTCTCAAACTAAGCAAAGCTTGTACTATGGACACTCAACAACGATATACATACTTTTAAAGCTTGTATGTATACATTAATACATAGAACATCCAGTAAGTTACAAATACTCGTGTTCATCACACAAATATCTGCCCTCAATGGGAATCTAGCCCGCGACCTTAAACTTCCCAGCTCTGACTGCTAGACTAGACGGCCATATATCTTAACTATAATATATCCTCACGCCTTCCCACAAGGGTCCCTGAAGGGGTAGGCAGAGGTGTATAGGTAATACCCACACACCCACTTTCCGGGTTTTCCAGAGGTGTATTAGGTGCCAACGTGACAGATGGCGAGTCCATCGCCGTCACTCAGGCATGAATATACATACGCCTTTGAATTTCTTCTCAAACGTATGCAGGTTTCCTCTCGATGTTTTCCTTCACCGTAAAGCTCCTGGTGTGACTAATCACTGTACTTAAGTTCAGAAATACTCATTGGTACAGTCGGGATTCGAACTTGCGACCTTTGCGTCGCAGGCAACTGCTCGAACCACTCGGCCACCACGGCTTTGTATGTAAAATGTAATGTATGTAACAAAAAAAACGATGACTTCTCATATCAGTGACCTAATGGGATAAAGTGTTAATATTGTTCAAACGTGTCTAATTGAGCAATATGTATGCACTTGTGCTAGTTCTATAGAAATCTTGAACTTAATTGTTCGATAGAAGTTGTCTGAACTCGCGTGTCTGTGTGTCCGGCTCAATTTTAACCCGTTAGTGCATAGAGGCACGTAGCTTTTTAGTTTAAACTTAAGCTGTACTTTACATACTGACACTAATGCTTATTGGGAATTCTACAGCCTATTTGAAATTGATCATAGCAGGTTCAAACTTGTTTATAATGCCGTGGTAGACAAAGTGAGATATATTCAAAGAAAGGTTATCTAAGTTTGTACTGATGGGTTGTTCTTAATTTAAGTGCAGTGATACTAGTTTTGCGATGACGGAAAACATCGTAATAAAACCTATATACGTTTGAGAGAACTAAGACTTACAGTGCTAAACAATTCCTGACGAGTTTGAGAAGAGTTAAGGTACTAAGCCTAGTACACCTATGTCTCTGCTTTCAGAGGTATTTGTGGAAAGGCCTAAAGACATAAAAATCTTCCAAATTAGAAGTCAATTTCTATTGAGTATGAATTACTTATGTGGTATAAGTAATTCATACTCAATAGAAATTGGGTTTATATAATACTTCATTTGAACTATTCCAATCAATACAACGTTTATGTGACATATACTATACTATACAATACATATAAACAAATAAAGTGTCTGTTTGTAATATTAAAATAACCGCTTTTTAATAAATGCATATGGATGTATACACGGTACATACCGTGTATACATCCTTATGCATAGTAAAATATATTTTTTTTTAATTGTTTATTCCGACTAATCTCTGAAACGGTTGGACCGATTTAGACGGGACTTTCACTGGCAGATAGCTGATGTAATAAGGAGTGGAAAACTAAGGGTACTTTCATTGTAAGAAATAAATAAGACTCTCAAGGACGGGAACGTTAAGAGTACTCGAAACCGACGAGCATGTATGAAGAGACTGATGAATGTGGATGAAGCGAAAGAGGTATGTAAGTCTAGAGAGAACTGGCGCTCTATACCCTCTGCCTACCCCGTAAGGGACTTGGCGTGATGATATGTATGTATGTATGTAATTAAATTCCACGCGACACGAAGTCACGGACAAAACTAGTCGTAAATAAATATAAATAAATATTTTATTGATGTAGCAACAAAGTTAGGTTCCACCGTTTAATATAGTTTAGTATGTATGTCAAATGTATTTACTACGCATGCATTTTATGCCTATCGTTAATCATTTTGAAAGATTATGTTCAATAGAAATCGCGTGCGTTGGCAACGTTGGGAACGTCAGCACTCGAAACCGGCGAGCATGTACGAATAGACTGATGAATGTGAAGAAGCTCAGTGGGTCTACTTGAGAGTACTGATATGATACTCGACTCTTTTTGTCTACCCGGTGAGATACTTGGTATAATTCATGTATGTAAGTATTTGTTACTTTACATTTTGTGTTAATTTTATTTGGTACAGTAAGAACATAGTAATGTTAACGAGCTAGATATAAATCGGAAGGTTTTTATGCCGCAATTACCCAGGTACGATACATATAAATCTTAGTAGAGTGCTCAGTAACTGTTATTTATTATAACTTACCGACGTTGAAGGCTTAAAAACTATACGTATATGGTAAAGGTAGTATACAATGTCATACTATATGAACACATTATGAATGTAATGATAACATTAGATACGAAAATAAATGTGAACTTGTTTACTAACAATGTTAACAAAAATCAATTATAAATATGAGAGAAGTAAATACATATAGATATATATTTTACTTCACACATTGTTAGAACCATAATATAATGTCAAATTTCAGAATTCCGTGGGGTCTCGTTTTAGAGCAATAAATGTATTACGTTTTGTTTACTACAGGTACTTTTCGACGCCTACGACCAAGGAGTAGGCAGAGAAAATCTTTTCGCCAGATATGTATAGATCTCAATATGACAGATGGAAAGTCACCGCTTTTTAAATATTATATGATTTGTTGAACTTCGAATTGAATTGAATTTCGCCTGCAAAGTATGATATTTTTTTCACGATGTATCTATCGTCATGAAGCTTGTGGACCGATAAATAGATATTTCTAAGTTAAAAAAAACTCTTTGGTACAAGTGGCTTGGGTTCAACATGCTTTTAGGCCGCCTGCCTGCCGGCAACAATAGCTTAACCTTAGAAATTTAATTAAACTAAATTTATTATTTATATAAATACATACATATCATCACACCGAGTTCCTAACGGGGTAGGCAGAGAGTATAGAGCGCCAGCTCTAGACTTCCCTCTTTCGCTTCGTATTATTAATATAAATTCTTGGTTAACAGGTCTCTATTTTTTTCCATAAAATGTATGATTGCATACTAAACGACAAAATAACCAACAAATTACAAATATATCAAAATTAACTCACAAAATCCCGTTCATCTTTGTAAATGCCAATCCAGCCATTGTTACAAATGCAAAAATAATCACAACACGTATTTTTCAATTCACTATCACTTAATGAAATTAATTTAAGAACATATCACATTTTCACAGCATACTTTATATACGCGGCGAATAGGTTCGTCCGCGAAATAATGCGCGCGCATCTATGCGTGAGCGCGTGCAATCTGTGACTGCGCGTTGATCGCCCGGCGTTCGTCGTGAATGTTGCCGGTAAAATAGGTATGAATGAATCATAATCGGACAATTTGCGATAAGAGTTTATTGGACATATTTAATCGATCATTTTCTAAACTTACTTTTAGCCTTCTTAGCCCACATCCACGTGCCCTAGTGACCGAGTGGCTTAAATTGTTACTTCAAAAGGCCAGATAGCTGGTTCGTAACTTTACTGCAAGCTTTACGAAGCAGGAAAACATTGTGCGGAAACGGTTATGATGTAGTGCTTGAGGGGTCGTGCAGACTCGTTATCCATCTCACATCCAAAATGTCTTCATTGAAACGCGGACGCGTGCTTCTGTTTTTTTTTGGTGATATTTTATAGGTAGGTAATTACTTCAAAAGATCAAACGACCCACCCGTCTATCTAGTCATACTTATAGTATGGACGTGAAAGTGAGTGAAGGTTTATTGTACCTTTTTAAACGCAATTCTGGCGGAAAGTGGGTGTGTGGGTATTACCTATACACCTCTGCCTACCCCTTCGGGGACACTTGTGGGAAGGCGTGAGGATATATTATATTATTTTTTATTATTATAACTACCGAATAGATTAAATAAACATTTTTTTTTTAATAAGGTTTAAATTTGTATTAGCATAACATATAGGTAATAATTTTAAAGATAGTACCTACATTGGTATATTATCTTGTGTATGCATATATCCGATTCAAACCTTAGAATGTTATATCCATTTACTAGCCCTCAAAACTCTAAGACTGGTTAAGCAAGAAGTTCCTGAGTTAGCCAACAGGTTTTGCCATCAGGGTCTATATTCCTCTGACTCCTTCGATCTACCTTACTAATGACTTTCGCCATAACCATAAAACGAATGCACGCAATATCCGTGCGTATGTCTAATTCAGCCAGTAAATCATTAGAAAGATACACTGTCTAGATTCATCATATGTTCATTGCTAAAGTAACCAGAAACCGACCTCTGTCTGAACCTTGTTTGTCCATAATTGAGTACCTAAATATGCTTAACGGTAATCTTTGTACGTGTTTGTAGACTCGTGCGCATGTAATTTATAACAGACACTATTTTACATGCGCCCATACTATGACAAACTATTACCATCATTATTCAAAAGTGTGAAGAGGACAGAATTATGATTCCGATATACACCTATCTCTCAAACGCTTTTGAATCAAGATTACAAAACACACAGTAAGGCCTCAGATCATTGTACAGTAATAATAACATTTAATTATCTTAAATGTATGAAATTAGGCGACGTACCAGTCCCTGGTCTACATGTCTATGTGTTTTATTATACCACTGGGGTGGCAATCCAGCATGCGGCCCGCCTGATGGTAAGTGGTTCCTGCCGCCTATGGACGTTTGCAATACCAGGGGTATCACTCGCGCGTTGCTGACCCGGCAGGAATCTTTTCACATCCTTCATAAAGAACTCCATGCTGTACTCTCTAGGGTACGCGGAATAAAAACTCCTTTGAAATCGCGCAGTGCGAGACCTTTGTGGTAACAAACGAGTAAGAAGTTATAGTGTAGAGTCCCTCACGGGGGCAGAGAGAGAAGAGCACCAGTTCTTACTTACAGATCTGTTATGCTCGGCAGTTTTGAACATCCGTCCTCCTTGAGTGCCAGATCGATTTGATGTAGTTGGTACGTGGCTTTCCTCTGCCTCTTCTTCCACACAATTACGTATTATATATCTGTTTCGTTACGTATTATATAAAAGTTTTCTTAATAATTATAAAAAAATATATAATTTTAAACTTTTATATTATAATAATAATATAATATATAATCGCTCTTAAACAAGTAAACTTCTTAACTTGTACAATATAAAGATTCTACTTTATTCTTCACGACTATTTAAAATTAAGTTTTCAGTGTTTATTTCAAGAAAATCTCGTCACTAGCAATTTTTCCAAGAATCGGCGGAACTAGTTATTTCGATCGGCGACATGTTAAAAATAGAATGGATTATACCATCAGCTATTCCCGGTATCAAATAGATATTGTGATTCGATAAAAGCATTTGAATTAAGACGACATCCGCTCCGGTTCGCGAAGTTTATCGTGGGTTCGATTCCCGCTTAGGGCTGTTGAGAGATGAAAACGAATATTATCGATGTATATAAAGTAACTATAAGATTTGGCTAATTACATTTTATTTAGTTACTTTTATACATTTTTGTTTCTTTTGGTAAACAGTTTTGCTGAATTTTGCGGGATACTTTTAGTAATAAGTGAACATAACATATGCATTATTACGTAAACAATTTAATAATATAATATATCCTCACGCCTTCCCACAAGGGTCCCCGAAGGGGTAGGCAGAGGTGTATAGGTAATACCCACACACCCACTTTCCGCCAGAGGTATATTAGGTGCCAACGTGACAGATGGCGAGTCCATCGCCGTTGCTCAAGCACGACTATACATACGCCTTTTGAATTTCTCCTCAGACGTATGCAGGTTTCCTCTCGATGTTTTCCTTCACCGTAAAGCTCGTGGTGTGACTAATCACTGTACTTAAGTTTAGAAAAACTCATTGGTACAGTCGGGATTCGAACTTGCGACCTTTGCGTCGCAGGCAACTGGTCGAACCACTCGGCCACCACGGCTTCAACAATTTCCTATGTACGAAAAAGACAAGAATTCCGTACACGATATAAAGAGTCGATACGCACAGTGTTGGTCAAAGGCCAAAACACATAGTAATAATATCAATGAAAACCTGTTAAAATGTAAATGATAACGAATACCTCAACTATGACATAACCGGCTCAGTTTTTAATAAATAACGTACTGTGATTGCTAAAGTAATTGGACCATTTATAATAATACCTTGTAATTCTAGTAAGAAGGTTATTTTTAAACCACGGTTTTGTATAATGTGCCCAGTGGCTTAGATAGACTTACAAATTTAAGAATATACAAGTACGATCGCAGGAGGTCAAGTAGAGTAGAGTAGAGGTTAAGTACTGCGGCTACTTGTGGTCCCGGAAGGGGTAGGCAGAGGTGAATAAGTAGTACCTACCCACACACCCGATTTCCGCCAGAGATATATTTTCGGTGCCAACGTGACAGATTCTATCCCCGTTACTCAAGCACGACTTCAAATAAACGTATACCAACTCAGACACACCTGAAAAACTACAGACATGCGTGAAATTATGGAAATTTTAGCATATACACCCACAAACACGCACATTTTAATAATTGTTGGGTGACAATACAAGCGAGAAGTCACGAATAGTTGCTTTGTGATTGCTCTGAATTGAATACTTTGCTATTAAAGCATTTTTATCACGTTCTGTGCATTTTTCTGTTTCGTTTTTTATTGGCGATAATTCAAGAATACGAAATGACAATAAAAGGAAAGCCTTAAAATCATTGACCCAAGCCCATTTGTATTTACAATAAATTCGCTCAAGGGTTTATTGGAGACATAAAATGGTGTAAATAGTCTTTTTTAGGACACGATCAAATTGATCGACTTTATTTAAATTCTTCGACTCGAAGGCAACATCCCCGATAAAATGGCATTAAAACCTATTAAACCTATGAAGTTTCGCTTGGGTATCTGGTTTACACTTTTCACATCACCCCTTTTTGTTTTAAGAATATTTACTTACAAACGCAAAAGTGATAGAAGTCGCGTTATATGCAAATATGGATTACCGCAAATCATCGCGTGATTAAATTGGACTTGTACGTGAGAATTTTGTCAACATAGGCTGTACCAATTTCTAAGGCAGCCTTAATATTTATATAGCTTTACATATCATCAAATTAAATTCTTGCCTTTTTTACAAGGATTCCCAGGAGTATCCTTAATTCTTAAAGGTACCAAGACATCAAATGGGCCATCGCTCAAGTTCAAATACGCATACATTCTGAAATAAATAATATAATGTACCTATAATTATGTATCGTACAGTATATAGATGTTACAGGTTTATTGTTACCCGTTACATCAATAAAGTATACCTTACAATTATCCTCCCACGCCGCAACCGAATAACATTGTGAATACCCAATGCGATGTCGTCACTAGAGAATATATTTCACTCATTCAACGCGTATTAACGAGCCTAATGATCCCGAAATCCGATGTCCATTGATTTGTACGCATCATCAGCGAATCATTGTCGGCAACCGTTTGACCTGGTTAAGCCAGTAGTTAATTAAAATTAGATTATTTTTGTATCAACCTTCAACTATTATTATCCAGTTTAAGTGCGTATTGTGCTCGGTTGTTTACAAAGTGTCGTATATATAATGAACCGAGTTCAGACAACCGAGTGTAATGTAACAGAAAATATAGTCACTAAAAAACAGTTGTTAAATTAAATACAGCATACTTTCGGTATATAGCCGAAATAGTACGAGCCCCGATATTCAGCGTGAGAATGATATGCATGTGTTTCTTAAATATACTTACTAAAAAGAAATTACTTTGATCCTACAATCTAAAATTTTTAATACTCATACCTACAGCTTCCGTAGGACAGAGTATTCGAAACTGGCGTGTGGTTATAGAATAGAATAGAATAGAATAGAATATTTTTATTTCAGACCGGAGTCCATAGGGTTAGTAACAAATTTTAACTTAAATTCTAGTGTTAGTAGGTTACAGACACATAAAAATATACAATTAAATTTCGGCATGGAGCCGCATCCACCTTATGTTATGTCGAGACTGTTCATTCATTAAGCGAGAGCGAGAAAAGTAGGTTTTGGGAGACACATGAATACATAATATACCAATATACGAGTAAGATTATAATAATAATATATCCTCACGCCCACTAGGGTCCCCGAAGGTGTAGGCAGAGGTGTATAGGTAGTACGCACACACCCACTTTCCGTCTGAGATATATTTTAGGTATAAAGGTGACAAATGGCGAGTCCATCGCCGTTACTCAAGCACGGCAATATATACACCTTTCAATTGCTTGTCCGTAAAGCTCGTGGTGAGAGAGAGATACAGTCGGGGTTTCGAATTTGCGACCTTTGTGCCACAGGCAACTACTCGAACCACTCGGCAACCACAGCCCTACGAGTAGTGTGTGTACTCTTACGAGTGTGTTCTCAGCAACAAACTACCGAACTTAAAAATCTATTGGACAATATTGCGGAAATAAATCACCCTGCCATCAGATAAACCCGACTACAATTACTATAATATTGCTGATTGGATAAAACAACGACGGGATCAATTCAAAGACATGAAAGTCTCTCATCACGCACTAAAGTTACGATGTCGGTATTCCTTCCTTCATTTAAGTATCATATTTCAATCACTAAATCCAATTGCTTAAATTGCCAGTAAAGTAAAGTGTTCGTTGTATTGGCTAAAAGATCACAATTAAAGGTCTGTTTATATCAGTCGGTGACGTCAAGGTCGTAGCAGTACATATTATAAAACAAAGTCCCCCGACGCGTGTCTGTATTGTTCTATAATAAATAATAATAATAATATAATATCCTCACGCCTTCCCACAAGGGTCCGCAAAGGGGTAGGCTGAGGTGTATAGGTAATACCCACACACCCACTTTCCGCCAGAGGTATATTAGGTGCCAACGTGACAGATGGCGAGTCCATCGCCGTTACTCCAGCACGACTGACTATACATACGCCTTTGAATTTCTTCTCAGATGTATGCAGGTTTCCTCTCGATGTTTTCCTTCACCGTTCAGCTCGTGGTGTGACTAATCACTGTACATAAATTCAGAAAAACTCATTGGTACAGTCGGGATTCGAACTTGCGACCTTTGCGTCGCAGGCAACTGCTCGAACCACTCGGCCACCACAGCTCTGTTTCGGCATGTTTGTTCTGTCGCGAGAAAATCCTAAGCTACTAAATTGATTTCTATGCGGTTTTCATCAAAAGACAGAATAATTTATGAATAATGTTAACGTGTATGACTTGTTAAGTTTTGTGTAAATTGGTTGAGATATAGTGCTAATTATAGAAAATATCGTAAAAAGCCAGGTCGTCTGGGAACTTTCACCGAATACACTACCTTAATCCATTTCGGATTTAACAAAACAATGTAGGTTTTATATACCTGAGCAAAGCCGGGGCGGGTAGCTATTCAATAATTAAACTAACGATATACAGTTACGTTAAGAATAATTACTTTAAAGTACAAAACTCATGCGTCACTACGATACCATTAACGTCTATGAATAGAAAAAAACATGAGATCAATTTAATTGACCGCAAACTACTTATATGGCGCCTAGCTAAGTTATTACGTTACTAATGATTATGTTATGGTAACGAATATTATATAATATCCTATTCATAAAATTACAATTTATAGAGCCGTGGTGGCCGAGTGGTTCGAGCAGTTGCCTGCGACGCAAAGGTCGCAAGTTCGAATCCCAACTGTACCAATGAGTTTTTCTGAACTTAAGTACAGTGATTAGTCACACCACGAGCTTTACGGTAAGGAAAACATCGAGAGGAAACTTGCATACGTCTGAGAAGAAATTCAAAGGCGTATGTATAGTCGTGCTTGAGTAACGGCGATGGACTCGCCATCTGTCACGTTGGCACCTTATATACCTCTGGCGGAAAGTGGGTTCAAGACGTCCCTAATTTGGTCTAGAAACGTCCGTCTAGGTCTACCCCTTCCAACACTTTCATTCACAGGTCGAAGATGGTATGCTAATAAATCCATTGTGCTAAAACAATTTAGGTGCGGTTTTTGTTTATACCGTGATAACTGTATATATAACATATGAATCATTCAGAACGAGATTTAAATAAGGCCCCAGGTGTCTCAGTTTGAGCGAAAGTATGTTGACACACGAATGAGTTCTATTTTAGGCTGAATCAAATATACGTATGCCAACGGGAATTGTTGCATGCTTACTGAATTTGTACAGTTTCTGCTAGCAGCATAAGATATCAAACCACCCTTTCTGCGAGCGCAACCATCTCATTTCTGGATCACAGCCCAGATAATGTTTCGTTTGTCCGCGATCATCTGCAAAGTGAAGGTACTGTACGGTCGGGTAATACCAATTTTGCAAAGAAATCCTTTAAGCCCTTTGCATAAGCATTTTTGTTTTGTGGATGTTGAAAAGATCGCTCTAATACTACTAAAAGACTAGAGACATATAGTTGCTATCATCCGCATCAACGTAATATAATGTGAAGTGGGGGCTGAGTGCCATGAGAGAGTCGTCAGCAACGCAAAGATTGCAAGCTCGTATCCCGAATAGACCGATAACTATTCAGAATACTTATGTAGATACAGTGTCTTATCTCACCACGAACTTAACGGCGAAGGTTAACATCAAGATGGACAACATGATGAAGGATGGATAGACAACTTCGGCAAAAAAAGGGTGTACATTCTGCCATGTGGACCTTTTGGAACCGACCAAACAATTGGAACTATAGTTCCAATTGTTTGGTCGTAATAGTAGAAATGCTTAAAATATATTATGAGCATTGTGTTACTGTGTTATTGTTCGTACTTATGTACATATTTAATTGCTGAAGTGTACCGAGGTTTCTTCAGCTATATTTTACTGTACTCAAAGCTGTGACTCACATAAAAACACAACATCTATCTATCATAATGACCTATTTTTTAAATTTCAAAAATAAACATCAATCACTTCCCAATATGTAATCAGCATTGACCTGATTCGACGGTCGCAAAATATAATTGACTTGTAATTAACACAGCAATCAACCAACATCAAGCGAATTGGGCCATAGTTATTATAGTGTCATCTTCAATATTAAACTGCGTTAAGAATACGTCAAAAATTATAGAGGCGTGGCTGACGTTACGTTGCTTATTTTTATATCATCACGCTTTACCACAAAAGGAATACACTTCTCTGTGGAAGTTGGTAGGAGTGTAATACGAGTAATGTACTAATTTCCAGTTTTTTCTCAGTTAGCTTCGATGGCTTATGAAAGCCTGACTAAAATCTCCACGAGGATAACCTTCCATTCGGGTTCTCTGTCCACAATCCTGATGGAACGGTCTACTTTAATCAGGGACAGCCTTCGGACAGTTGACAATTTAACGCTCGATATATTATAATCTACCAATCAATAATGCGTTAAATAGTAAGCAGTGCGGTTCACAATCTATCCTCAGTTTACCATCTCGCGAGATAGATTATAATCTAACGGTATTTACAATTTTACGGTGACATACACCAGCCAATTCCTGTATCCCATTCAATCAGCACTGGATCAACACCAATGTAATGAAAGGGCGGCCCGATCTCTGTACGCAGTACAGAGATCGGGCTAACAAATTTTCTCCTTTTTTTTAACTACCAAGATGGCACGCAAGCATGTGGCCCCTATAATAATAACCAAACATCGTATAGATTCATGAGCCGAAGGCATACAAGAGTAGATGGAGACGTCTTTAGACTGCAGTTGCTTACTATGAGTTCGATCGCTTACTATGACATGATTGCCCTTTCTCAGGGAACACGGTGACAATCGCCAAAGGGGTTAATTATATATCAGGATTGATGTCCTAACCTGCCTTCCACCACAAGTCCCGAGCTAAGCAAAGTTTGTACTATAGGAGCTTGACTACGATATACATACACATATACGTAGATACATTAATATACACTGGTTATCCAAAACTAAGGAAGAAATACTCGTGTTTGTCACTCAAATATCTGCCCTCATCGAGAATCGAAGCCGCGACTTCAAGTTTCACAGCCAGAATCTCTGACCATTAGATCAGGCAGCCGTCATCTCCAAATGACATCATTGGACATAGTTATCTGACTGAACTTGACATTCTGCCACGTAATTACGTCAGAAAATGTATATGAAGTTATTTACTGTAGACTGTTAATAAAATATAAGGTTTAATAAAATCTTAATGGGCCACAGAATTATGATGATTAAATTATATTGTGTAATTCTGACCTACTTTGAAAACGCCTAGATTTTCATTTGTCACCGCAGCTTTTAAGCTGGAACAAAAGTCATAATATTAACTAACACTAGCGGTAGGTAGCCCCCGGCTTCGCAGGCAATAAATTAGATTGGATTGGTCGTTTTTTTTTACATATTCTATATGTTAATCCAATTATAACATTTATCTCTGTGCCTAATTTCATTTCATTCTGTTCATTAGTTTTTGCATGAAGAGTATTAGTAGGATTCTTTTTTAAATTTTATTCCATTCAAGTGAAAAAATTACGCAAATTTTTTCCAAGTTTATTGGATTAAGGTACGACATTCCAAGTGCTTGGAATAACGATATTGCTTAAATAAATACGTCTCTATTTGCCTTATACTTTTAATGCTCTTGAATGTTCGAAAGCTAAGCTTGTTCTTGCAAGTTACTTTAATAATTCACCAGATTACCAGACATCTTTACTTTGTAGTAGGTAGGTACATTATATAAGCGAAGGTAGCCTTCTGTACATACATTTTTGAACGGGACGTCTGAGGTGGATTTTGTACTGTAGTGTCAGTAGTCGTGTTATAAGATGCAATGGAAAGAAAATAGAAGTAGTTACTAAGCATACGGTGAGGGGCTGTTCAGCCTGAAATACATTGAAATATGCGAAGCTACTAGATAAACATCCAAGGCAGTAAAATATACTGAGTCGCTGACAGAAGAGAAAGCAAATATGAATATACATACTATAACGTCCAATTAGTTCTCTCCAGACTTACTCTTTCGCCTTATCTTTTTTTTTTTTTTATACAACAAGAGTGGCAAACAAGCATACGGCCCACCTGATGGGAAATGGTTACCGTAGCCTATTTACGCTCACGATACCGAAGTAACACTTGCGCGTTGCCACTCTGTGTTCGGAGTGTTATAGTGTGTTGGCAGCATAATGGGTTTAATCCCTCTACTTCCAACACAATGTAACAATCCTCCCCCTTTCCCAAGGAGCTCATTACTGGAAACCTTATTCACCGCGTAGGAACACAACACAATAAATCGTGTTATTTGGCTACGAACTTCTGTAAGGTGGAGGTCCTGCCCCAGTCGGGCAGCTCCAAATTCGAACAAGAAACCCGTTATGCCCTACCTCTCTTATCCGATCAGACTTTTCATACACTCTGATCTCTTCATGCTCGCCGGTTTTTAGTACTCTTGACGTTCGCAACGAAAATAATTTTGTATAGAGTAGTAAGGTATAAAGAGTTGTGAATGAAAAAAGTGTGTAAAACTAATCTATACAGCAAGACAAAATTAATATATCTATATTTTCGGAAATATTCTATTCTCAGATTCTCAGGAATTCAGAAAAAACCAGAGAGAATCGCTAGGCATCGTTGGATGCAGGTGGCAACGGACCAGTCACGCTGGTGATCAATTTGAGAGGCCTGAGTTTAGAAGTGGACAATAGATATAGGTGCAAATGGAGAGAGAGGATAAAATGACGACAATGACTTTTTTTCTGCGTAATCTTCTGTAATGAAATTTAATGTTTGATTCAAATTAACCTAAACTCTCAGTATATAGAAAAAAAATGTCTAACATAAGTCTAGATAAGTTTTAACCTTTGGCGCTGTTAGTTAGTGTTACTTCACTACAGAATGCAGTAGTCCAGCCTACGCGCAAATAGAACGTGTTTGTGAGATAAAAGCTCGAGATAGGACAACGTTTGTGGCTAGATTTCAAGTATGATATATAAATAATAATATATATTTAACCTGAAATTAAGACTAATACACTGAATAGCAATAGCAATACCATGATAGCAGACTATTTTAAAGCGATTGCCCACCATATTTTTAAAGGTGCCAACCACTCAGAATCTCGTCATTGCGGATTCGATCTAAGATCGTTTCTCCGCACATTTATCGAAGAGATCGCATCTCAACTGCATTTTGGCTATTTTCATACGTCCTCTCCCTCCCAATCTTTAAGGTGCTAAGTAAAACCGTGAGTAGTAATGAAATTGTATATGTTACATCTTAAATTATAATCATTACATGTTTAGATACCAATGGACTGGATTTATGGATGAAGCGAAAGAGTAAGTCCAGAGAGAACTGGCGGCACCCTCTGCCTACCCGTGAGGGCCTCGGCATGATAATATATATATGTAAGTGTGGATTATGTAATCACATAACTTGTTACTATAACACATACATACACATTGAATATATCCCATGACCTGTCCTAATTCTAAGAAGCCTAATTTAAATTCAACACATTACGAGTCATAAGGGCATAAATTATAATCTGATCGCATAAAGGTAGAACTATGGCAGATAAGGTACTGTGTAATGGCTTGAATAGAGAATAATACCAGTAAAGCAACTAATATTTGTCGAATAATAATATCAGGTGCATAGAAGTGCTCGGGAAACGGCGATTGACTCGCCATCTCTCACGTTGGCAACTAAAAATTATCTCCGGCGAAAAGTGGATGTACTGCATACATTACATACACATTCATTTTAGGGATAAGCACTTGTGTGGATGCATATTAATACATACATACATCACGCAGAGTCCCTGACTGGGTAGGCAGTGAGGGTAGACCGCCAGTTGTGGGGATTAAACACATTCAATTTACGCCGGAGTTCATGTTTAGGTGTCGAATTGACTAGAGCGCATATTGCCCTGCCTAGGATACCAATAGTGATTAGCAATTTGCCCCATATAAAAATTACAATGACAGTTCATACACAAAAATTAAAAATCTAAATCAAAATGTTTTATTCAACGTAAGGGACACGGGGAACACATGTTGAACATCATATACTTAATAAAAACTAAAGTTACCACCGTTTACAAGAAAAATACCTGGCAGGAGGAGAAACGGCGAAACAAACACCCCGGTTTTGTCTTTTAACATTTGTTCCCTTTTACGTAGGGGTACGGGTAAGAAGATTATAATATTATAAGAGAATAATATTAATAATATCCTCACGCCTTCCCACAAGGGTCCCCGAAGGGGTAGGCAGAGGTGTATAGGTAATACCTACACACTTTCCGCCAGAAGTATATTAGGCGCCAACGTGACAGATGGCGAGTCCATCGCCGTTACTCAAGCACGACTATACCTTATGAATATGCCTTAGAATTTCTTCTCAGACGTATGCAGGTTTCCTCTCGGTGTTTTAAAAAAAAATATTTAATAACATATAAACTCTGTTAAGCGCAGCCTCTAGCCCCAGCTAAGTGCAGCCCCTATGGAGTACGGACCTCACCTTAGAGCATTGTTGGATCGCGAGCAAGGGAGCTGGGCTGGACTGGTTAGGTGGTGGAGTTAGCCAGACCAGCCTTGTCCAGCCAGCTA